>QEOQ01000508.1:5696250-5726054 GCA_010279815.1 Brachionus plicatilis
TTTTTTTATATATAATTTTATAAACACTATTTGAAAAACTTATATAACGAATTTATTAAATTTTTTTTCACAACAAAAAATTTGTGTTAAACAGTTATTTGGTTAAATATGTAAAAATTGTTTTTTAATTTTTGAATTCGGCACAAAAAAATTGTGTTTTGTAGTTATTTGTGTTAAAAAGTTTTTAGTTTGTGGGGAACCATTTATCTCTTAAGTGCGGAACTAAAATTTAGTTTTTAAAAAACAACAACAGGAATTGAACAAAAAAATTCGATTATTTTTCAAATAGTTATTTTTACTTATATTTATAAAATTATTTTATACTTTAACTAAATTTTTAATATGAGAAATTAACTATTCAATTTTTTTCCTAATCTTTTAGCTTCAACTTTTATTGAACTCAGTGTAGGTATTGTCCGAGGTTGAATACCAAAACGATTTACGTAAGAATCGATTATAATTTATAATATAAAATAAAAATGAATATTTAATATGTTACGAATATTAAATAAAAAGTATTAAGAATTTTTAGAATGGTTTATCAAAGCTGAATATTTCTTTTCTAAAAGTTATTCAATTTCTCATATATTTTTATCGTTGAAAAATTTCATGTTTTAAAAAAAATTACAACTAAACAAAATAACTAAATAGATTTATGGCAAAGATTTTTGAAATTTGAAAATCTGAAAGATGTTTTTTTTGTTCAGTTGTTGTTAATTTTTTTAAAAACTAGTTTTTAGCGCTGCACTTAAAATTAGAAAATGAATTTTTTAAGTAAAAAAAATTAAAAAAATAATTTTTATTCTTTTTTCCTGCCTATTTTTTAACGTCGCAAGTTTTGATGAATGCATTACTGTGCAAGGGTATACGATATTTTCTTTGTATTCTTTAAAGCCATAAACCTTTTTTGATTTTTTTAAATTCGAGCAAAACGATTATATTATACCTTTAAATTGAAAAGATTTTTTTCTAACCAAATAATTTTAATTTTGAAAAATTTAACTTTCTAACAAAATTACAAAAAATTGTGGTTTTTCTTCTAAATTACCAGGGATCATAAAAGGTGTTACCGTGTTGCTTGAAATCAATAACTCATATAATTTTCTAATCGAAAAAAAATCAAATTGTTTCTTGCTTTGAACTTCAAAAAAATCTCGATCATATGAATAAATTTAAGCCACTTATCTTCATGCCTCTGAATCCTCATTTAAGGTAAAGTGGAAAAAGATAAAATTAAGGTAATTCATTTGAGAAATTGCACTCCCAGTAACAAATGCACAATTATTTTTACAGTGAAACTTTATATATTTTGAAATGTAATATTAATTGAATTTCAATTCTTTAAAAAATAAGGCTGAAAATTTTTTATTTTTTCAGAAAAAAAATTTTAAACTTAAACACATAATACTGAATAATTGATTATGCAACTTATATTCTTCAGTATTAATAATTATTTTGTATGACTTCCTTGAAAACTGCCAAACTAAAAGGTGTTATTTTAAAGAATATTTTGCCCTAAATGTGCCGGAACAGAACTTCCATCATTTCAGTCTTCTGTTTGACAAAACATAATGATTTGAATTTTTTTAAATATCATTTGACAATTAATATATTTTAAATCATTTAAAAATTGTTTTCTGATTTCTAAATTTTAAATTTTGACATATTTCTCTTGACAGATAATTTTTTTTTAACTATCTAATTTAATTATTTTTTCGTTTTTTTAAAAAGTTTTTTGAAGTAACTTGATCAGTTTAAAATTAATTAAAAAAAAAGATAAAATTAAAACTATTTAAAATCAATTCAGATAAAATGGAATACTAAAAAAACAAAATAAATTGAAAATGACAAAGAAAATTTAACATTTAATTAATATTTTAAATATTTAAAACCTGAATTAATTATTATATATTTAATTAAATTATCAAGCATTTAATTTAATTATAAAATAGACGAAAAACTAAAAAATATCGGAACTTCAAGAAGAAGTACCTTATAGGCAGATAGAAATTTTTTACTAAAAGAATAAAAAAAAATGTAATAACATTAATAAAGTGTCAATTTTACCAAGAATATTTTTTTTATTGCAATATAAAATATGTACTATTCAATTAATTTAGATATTTTTGTTTTTTTTATTTTTTCAAAATTGATTTTCTACATTTTTTCAGTTTATTCTTATTTTCTAAAGAAGGTTCTTCTCATGAGAAGAACCTATAAGGCAAACCACAAATTGTAGTCAGACATTTCTGTTAATGATTTGGGGCACATTAAAATTTGATTCTAACTTTAAAATACAAATTAGGCTTAAATACTAAAATTTTAAATTTAAAAAAATATTTTTCTTTTATTTTACACTGAAGAGCTTATCAAGAAAAACTACTTAAATTCAAAAAAAAAAAATTCCCAATTTATAGGTATTGTGAATTTCATATACAAATTGAACAAATATCCTTCATTTTTTAATAAATTAAAATTTTAGTTAATAAAAAATATTAGAAAAATTACTGCAACATAGTGCAACATACTTTGTTGCACCTTTTTTACCTAAATTATTTTTTCTTATGTAAAAAATGACAAAAAATAAAGAATCAATAAAATTAAAATAGATTGTTGATTTGATTTACTTAGAAAAAAGAAAAAAAAATTCATTTTAAAATTCAAGTAAAAATTCAAGTAAAAAAGGTGCAACAAAGTATGTTGCACTTTGTTGCAGTATTTTTTCTAGTATTTTTCATTTAAATTAATTTAAATAAATCAAAAAATGAAGAATTTTTGTTCTATTTGTATTTGAAATTCACAAAACCCAATTTCTAGTGATTTTTAAAGAAAAATAACAAAAAAAACTTTACTTTATTATCAGCAAAGGCAATCCATCGATGTCCAAGAGCAATTGGATTTATCAAATTTCCAGTCGAATTGCTAATTTGGGAATAACAAGTCTCAATGGAAAACTGATGCTCAAACCGAACCAAATCAAATGCATCAATACGATTAAAACTATTAACGCATAAAAAGTCCGCATTCGATTTCAAATCAATAATTAAGCCATCATAGACAATTTCCTTAAGACATTCACCAGTGATCAAATTTACAAACATGATTATATTCTTTTTGCCATTGGAAGGATTCGAATGGCTTGAACCAACAATTGTTGATGGAGCCTCGTCATCTATAAAATTAAGAATAGAGCTGGGGTCATGTGAAGCCGCTGGTTGAGCCACTTCCTCATCAACACAATATTTACAAACTGACAACAATAATTTCTGCTCATTTTCACATTGAATAAGTTTAACATTATTTATATTAGGCTCTCGAACTGACAGAGTCTCAGTGGCCGTGCCGTCCATGTCAATTGACCAAACTGAATAGCCTGTTTTGTAGCCAAGGACTAGGATTATGTTACTGTTTGAGAACTGAGAGCCGCTCCGGGCCAAGGCATACGGCTCAAAGTGAAGCCACTCGATCTGCTCCTTAACTTCATTGGGAACATTAAGCTCATTCTGACTGCTTGTCTGGTTGCTGCCGGACAAGGGCGAGCCCTGCTTATCGGCACCCACATAATCATGTATAAAGTTTACCACAGAGCCCACTAGGCTTTTCTCGTTAACAGGCTCCGGTCTTACTTTGCGGTAACTTCGCTGCGACATCACCGGCGAGGGTTTAGGTTTACTTGTGGTGTTTAAATTTATCAAGTTTTCTGTTCTTATGATTAAATCGTCTAAGTCAATTGAATACATTTTTTTTTAAATCATCATCTAAATAATGACAAAGTTTGAGGCGTAATTTAAGAAATTTGCGTAGTTTTAAATTAAAGAGACAGTGTCAGATTTATTAAATTTTAAAAAAAAAATTTTTTTTTGCTCAAATTTTTAAAATACTTGACGCGAAATTAAATTTATTATGCTAATTGTTGTTAAGATGGAAAATGCTTTTGGAAAACGTGACCTCAATTGTGCCAGTAAAAATGGTAGTTTGGCGAAGACTCAAATTTTTGGGCAAAAATGAATAGCTAAATTAAAAATTAAATTTTAAAATACTCTCTTTTTCACAGTTAAAATCAGCGCCAACAAAAATCCAATTACTTACAGCTTTTGTTTATCGTTTCTAATTTACAGCTAGATAACTAAATCGGATTTAGTTAAAGCCACTTAAATTGTGTATAAAAACTAAATTTGAAAAATGTTTTTATTTTTTTTTTTTTGCATTTTTTTCAAGTTTATCTACACGACTAGATTTGTGTCTTAACCGTTAAGTTAAATTAACCTCTGCTCAGTCTAGAATAACAAAGGCATAAAATAATTTTAAAAACTGTAGGATTTCTTGAGTCAAATTACGACTCAAAAAACGCCAATATGAAACATAAAAAAAGTTAAAATAAAAATTTAAGTTTATTTACTATTTTTGGAAATATTATAATTTATTGATGAGAATTGATCTAATCAATTACTCGATCTATGATTATGAGGCTTAAGAAAGTTGATTCATACTTGGCTTTTTTTTTAAAAGAATAAAGAATAGAAGCATTTTAAACATAATTTTTTTTAAAAAAAGTTTTATTAAATAAAAAAAATAAACTTAAAACGTAATTTTTATTATTTTTAATTTAAAATTCTTAGATTTTTTGAGTCTAAAACATGAAAAATTAAAACCAGTTAAATATATTATGAAATGTTTAGCTTTATAGTCGGTTTGAAATGTAGGAGACTATGAATTAAATTTTTTTAGATCAAAAAATTATATCGAAACTTTTAATTAACTAATTATTAATTTTAGTCTCGAAAAAGATGCAAATTTTAATTGCGCATTTGGTTCGTTTTTTTTTCGTTCTAGTTATTATTAATTTTCTATGCATAATACAATCCAGGCTGCAAGTTCGTGGCTTAATAAAGTTTTTATTTTCATACTCTTTTTTATTATGTCTAATTATAATTTAATTTAATATCTCACTTTTAAAAGTCTAGATTTTTGTTTAACTTAAAATACCTTTCATAAGTTTTTTTATGAAAAAAATGCAAAAAAAAATTATTTTTATCAACTTTAAAAAAAATTGCGGATTTGAAATTAAGATTTTTTCAAATTTAATTTATATTAGATGGATCAACACATTTAAAAATTATTTACAAAGTTTGCTTTGCTTCCTGTTAGTGATGAATTTAATAAGAATGAATTTAGTGATGTAATGTCAAAATTTATTTTGTAATAACTTTATTTACTTGATAGTCATTTTGTTTCACACCTCATTTGAAAATTTTACGTTTAGTTTGATAAATTTTTATTTATTTATTTTTTGAATAAAATTTTTAAAAAAATAAATTCCACAGGTTTGTATAAGCGGTAAAAACTCTTATTTTTTCTTAAAATTATTGAAAAAAAAATAACCATTTAATAAATTTACACAAAATAGTAAAATTTAATTAAATAAATGATAAAAATTAAAATATTTTAAAGATAATGACACTTAATTTTTCTTGGCCCGAAACCGAAAAAAAATTTAGCTTAATTTTTTATTATTCTTACTAAATTCAAGTTAACTAACGTTATAATCTTCTTAATTTACATAAAAAAAATAATCAATTCAATTAATCAATTGATTCCAATTTAAAAAATAAATTTATTATTTAACTTTTACAAATTTTTGCAGACATTAATAAGAATTGAATTTTTCCAAAATCAATTTTCTTATGCCATAAATTTTATAAATAAAAAATTCTTTAAATTTTAATTTTGACAATGATCATTAAATTTCAATCTTTTCTTCGTTTTGCCTTTAATAACATGCAAATAATATAAATTTCATTATTTTCAACAATTTATGATGATAATTGAATTGTAATATTTATATTATTTAACTTTATAAGTGTACAAATTTATTAATTAAATAAGAGATTCTTTTAATCATTAGACGTTTTTTTCTAATGAATGAATAAGCTAGTCTTCAAGTAACTCAATAACTTTAAATTTAAATATTTTCAAATACCGTATTCCCTTGTTCGATAATGCAGCGCCACAACCTAGAACACATCATTGGCGCAGGCGCTATACTAAATCTCGCCCATGTTAAATTCAACTTAACTTGTGTTGCATGCGCCAAAACTGTATTTCGGGTTGTGGCGATGCACTATATCCAGGGTCTTGAGAATGGTGCTGCATTATTTAAGTTTAGCAAAGGGATAATATTTAAAAAAAAAAAAAGAATTTTTTTTAATTAAGTATTTGGTGCGGCATTAAAGTTTAAAAATAAAAAAGAATTTAAAATTAAAAAATATTGTCTTGAATTATTTTTATATTTTCTTTTTAAATCATTCAAATAATGCAGCACCATTCTCAAGACCCTGGATATAGTGCATCGCCACAACCCGAAATACGGTTTTGGCGCATGCAACACAAGTTAAGTTGAATTTAACATGGGCGAGATTTAGTATAGCGCCTGCGCCAATGATGTGTTCTAGGTTGTGGCGCTGCATTATCGAACAAGGGAATACGGTAAAATTCTATTTATTTTTATTATTTTTTCGAATCAAATTAGAATAAACTTTTAAAAAATTTAATTTAATACTAAAAAATATAATATCTGTCAAGTTGTTTTAGAAATTATGTAACATTATTTGCCATTTTTTGATTCGAATTAATTTTAAACGAAGCCTGCTAATGGGCTAAAAAGGTAAAAAGTTTTTGCCTTAAAAATAATAATTTATTATTAGAAAAACTTAAATTTGACTTTAAATAAATTTAAAATAAATATATTTAAATTTCTCTTTATAAATCATTTGACCGCAACCGTTTTCGATAAAGCCATCAAATGACCATTAACTAAAAATATTATTTTGTGACTTGGATTTTCGATGCCAAATTTTACGATCAGAAGATCAAACACTATATTCAATATAGATTAATCTTTTTATTTTTATATTATGTCTTTTTTTTGATCCTTTATCTCTAAACATATTTAAAATAATTAAATCAGACAAATTGATTAACTTAAAATAATTTTTTTCAGCCTTCATTTCTTTTGCCTTTTAAAATTTTTTAACTTATTCAACCTTCATCTGTTTCTGATTAGTTCAGGTAATTCTAATACAATTCATTAATTTTATTTTTTTTATAAGTTATTTTTGTTTTAAAGTAAAATATATTTACATGTCCAAAATTGGATCGACATTTGATTATTTCTTATCTATAAATGAAGGTGTTAAAGCTTTAATATTGAGCAAACGATTAACAATATTTCCATATGTATTAAAATTAAAGTTTAAACTACGAGTTTTTAATGCTAAAAAAAATATTCATAATTAAAAAGCGCTTTCTTAAGCAGGGATATCGATGCATCCTTAAGCACTTTGACAGAATATTTATCGAGCAATAATTTGAAAATTTTAGACATATGGTTTAGACAAATATCAAACTTTTATTATGTCTTTGTCTTTTAAAACATGCATTTTATTCATGTTAGTAGATTTTATTGATTCAGTGTACTTTTAGATGATTTAAAATGATCTAGTTTTATAGAGTTATGCATTTGAATTTAAATCTAGTTTAAATTATTAAAATAATGATTTTTTTTGACTTGAATAAAAAAAATAAAAAAATAATAATACTTAATCAATAGAGTTAAAAAATACTAAAAAGAAAGAAGAAAATTGTTTAAATTTAAGTCTTTGGAATAATAAATTATTAAGATTATTCTAGAATTTTCATAATTAGATACTTTTTTGTAAACTCGAAATTTCATTTTCATAACATCTGGAAGCAACATTTATCAATTAGGTATAAGAAAGAAGTTATATTTTAAAAAAGCTTTTATCAACAACCTTTAAATTTTTTACTCTTTTATTAATTGATTAGAAATAAAAAATTTATCTATTTAACA
Organism: Brachionus plicatilis; assembly: GCA_010279815.1. Taxonomy (NCBI): domain Eukaryota; kingdom Metazoa; phylum Rotifera; class Eurotatoria; order Ploima; family Brachionidae; genus Brachionus; species Brachionus plicatilis. The sequence continues at coordinate 5,704,121 of QEOQ01000508.1, forward strand.
AATGATGATAGAGCAAATAAATGCTAAATTTTTTTATATAATATTTTTTAATTTATCATCATTTTTTCATATTATTCGTAACATTTTTTATAATTTTTTTTCCAATTTTAATGTTCTTTGCATCGAAAAACATGTTTAATTTTTCATTTTATCTTATGTTCCAGTCAGAGTTATTTTAAATTTAATCATTCAAAAAATTTTTTTTTTTTAATTTTTTAAAAAACTTGACTGTAGTTTTGTAGTTTCACTAGAGTTTCAATTCAAATTTTTAGATCAAAACGTGCATTTAGTATTTTAGAGCTTAATTTATATAATTATTTTGATAATTTTATAAAAATAAATACTAAACTTAACTAGACATGTTTTGTCTAATAATCGTTAATTATCAAGCAAACATCAAAATTATTGGCCTCTAATTTATTTAACTAAAACAATCAATAATTTAAAAAATTCAAAAATTCAATTTCATTACTTTTATTTACATTGATTCAAACCAAAAAAATTTTTTTTTCCATTTAAACAAATTATAAATTTTTAAAAAATTCAATATTTTTGTCTTTAAAAGTTTTTATAAAAATCAATTTAGAAATTTAATCTTATTAAAGTTTAATAAAATGGAACATTTAAAAATTTTTTATGTCAAAATAAACTTGAGTAATTGCTTAGGAAAAATAAAATTTTTTCTCTAATACTAAAAAAATATTACATTTTATATTTTGATATTTTGATCTTGATCTACTCAATTTGTCAAGAAACTTAAGCATTTAGAATAAAAATTAAAAATCACCTATATTTCTGCATTTTCCATACCCATATTCATTCCAAAAACAATTTTCAGAATTATTTATATTCGTTGCAGCTGATTTATTTGAAAATAATCAATATATTTTCCAGGATAAAAAAAAGAATTTTGCGGTAAGATAGTTGGAGGAGATCAACAAACATGAGATTAGTAGGTCTGAGTGAAAGAATCGAAAGAAAATGTATTAAAATTTTTCAAAGCCAAAGGCCACAATTTGCCAAGAAATCTGTTAATTTAATCGACTATTCAGGGTCCCAAAGAATGAACAATATTTCGGTACTTAAAGAACTCTGATTTGAAATGGTTTTCGTCTGCTTACTGGTAAAGTTAACCTGAAAATTTGATTCAATTATTTTCAATTTCTTTATTAAAAGCTGTCAGACATATTTAATTTTTTTAATTTTTAAGATTAATTTTTAAAAAATAAACAAAATTCACATTTAATTGTTTTTTATTGTTAAAAAATGGAACTTTTATGTCTTTATTGAAAACAAATACTGACAAAAATTTATGATGAAAAATTTAAATGTAAAATTAAAATATTCATTTCCAGAAAAAATAATTAAAATTTTTTGTTTATTTTAATGCATAGTTTATACTTACAAATCTAGATTAGCTTTTTGTTTGTCTTTCAAAAAAGTCAAAGTAGTAAAAAGAGCAAAAGTTCCCGAAAAGAAAAATACAAAAACTAATGGATAATTTGAAAGTTGAGTACAATAAAGGGACGAAAATAGTGTGTTGTCATTAAGAGTAGCTAAACATTTGTCTGCAATCAAACCAATCCAATATGGAGTTGAGCTATCACCAAATAAATGGAGCAAAAAAATCATCATCGAATTTCCGGTTGATCTAAGCCTGGGTTGAATGATATCTAAAAAAATGTTTGTTTCCAGCACCCAGCAAAAATTAAAAATAATGAACATTATCAAATATATAAATAAAGTTAAAAAAACATTGATTTCAATTGTAGCCAGATATAAAAATATTAAAAAACTTGAGCCAAAAAACCCAAAAGCTAATAGATAACAATCAATATTTTGAATAAATTTTTTTTTTAAATAAATGGAAAGCTTATAAGATAGTAAAATTCCTCCTGCGCCACCTAAAGACTGAACCAAGGAATATATTTTTTTTATATTATCCATATTATATGGTAGTTGTTGGTAACGCAGTGAATAATCTATTAGAGTTGGTGACCACCAGCTGAATCCACTAAGACCACCTATTCCAAGCAGCCAACATAATGATAACAAAACAAAGGTTTTATTTCTAATTAGAATTTTCAAATCTTGAGCAAATGTTGTTTTTTCATTTGATTTGGAAATTGTTAGATCATAATCTAATCTATGTCTTGGCTCAATGTATCCAAAAATAATTATTAAAAGAATAAATAGTAAAAAAACAGGCGTAACTCGCATTGAAAATCTCCAGTCATTTGGCTCAATGTCTTTTGATAAAATTCCAATCAGATACGATAGACCTACACCCAAAGGTGGACCCATGCAAAAAATGAGAATTGCTCTATTTTTAAGCTTCGGATTTTCAAAAAATCTGTCTCCAATTATGGGTACTGCGATTATTTCAAACGATGCTGTGGCAACTCCGAACAAACATCGGCATATGACAAAAAGATAAAATTTGTCTGAGGGAATGTAGGAGCCTGCCAAAGTGCTCGATATCCACAAGACCAGACTGAACACAAGCAAATATTTTCGATTTATTCTGTCACCAAGATAGCCATTTAGAGGAGAAAAGGCCATGTAGCAGAGTAAAAAAGCTGTCTGAAGCAAGCCAGCCGTCGATTTGTCCACATTGAAGAACTTTTGTACATCTATTAGGACTGAGCTTACTATGAATCGGTCCGTGACGTTTAACACATTAAGTACACATATTATAAATGCTGTTATATAATATTGGTAAGTTTCCATAAAAGATCCCGGATTTATTCCGGATTTTTCATTAATTGATTCATTTATTGGCTCATTTATGGTGGAATAATTAGAGGTGCTGACTATATCGTTTTCTTTAGACATTGTCAAATTCTATAAATTATTTTTTTTCTTGTGATCACAAATTATTTTAATATACTAGAACTTTGATAATTATTTTTGAACATATTTAAACGCCCAAAAATTTATCCATTTCTTTATTTTAAATAAATTCAGAATTTTAATTAAAAAAATGAAACAGTTTTTTTTTTAATTTAACTCATTTAATGGAGTTAAAATGTTTTTATTTTATACTTGTAAAATTCATTTAATTTTTGGTTACTGTTCTCCAACAATTTAGTTCTTCAAATCTATTATTGAATTATTTTCTGAAGCATAATGAGACAAAATTTTAGCTTTATTAATTTAGAGTCTCTAACTTGAGCATTTTTTATCTTTCATTAAATAAAATTTATGAGCTTATTATCTGAAAATAGTTTAAAAATTTCTATACTTGAGTTTATAAAAAGATTTACTCATTATATGATTGATAAAACTGTGACATTTTTTTAATACTTAAAATTTTCAAATCTAAATTAAATCAATAGAAGTTCAAGTTAAATGACTGTTTAGTTTGAAACAATTCTCAAAATAAAACAATCTGTTCTGCTTTAGAAAATAACTGCTCCCAAATTTATCGTCTATCAAGTCAACAATCTTTATAATTTATTAATACGGCCAAAACATTGGCGTGTTTATTTTTAATAACTCTAATTTCGGATTTATTACTAATTTTACTAAAATATTTTGTTTTAATAAAAAATATTTTAAAAAATTCTTATTCTATTTAATAATATTAATTTACATCCAAAATCCAGATTTATATAAATTCTCTTTATAAAAAAAATCTTTAAAAATAATAAAAAAGGCTAATTGTATTACATTCCATGCGATGGTCTATTTATCCTATTTGGTTTTGGCTTTTAATAAAAAAAATTGTTTACCGAAATTACAAAATAGTGAAATTTTAATATTATTTTATAAATGATTTAAAAAATTTAAATTCCTAGCAAAACTGCATTTATTTTAGAAGGATAAATTTACTGAGCTTATTCATCTTCATTGTCATCACATTCGATAAATAGTTGTTTTTTAAGATCATTTAATGAACCAAGACCATATTCAATATTTTGGTTCCAATTACAATTGAAGTGGGAACAACGGAAATTAATAATTAAATTTTAATTGCAAATTTTATAAATTATATCAAGTCAAAGGCCATTCCTACGAAAACTGAAAATTGAGTCCATATAGCTTAATTTAAATAAAGAAATTGATCAAGTTTCAAGCGAAAGTTTCTATGAAGATACAGAAGTCAGTTAACCTTCTCTAAATAAGAATTTTTTTATTACGGCATTGTGAATTTTGGTACAAAAATCAAAAAAAAAATATTAAAAGTGTCAAAGCTAAAGTTCTGAAGGACCAAAACATGTTCTGTAAACTGTAGCAGCTGATACATCCTTTGTATCACCATCATATTGATTCTGCAAAACTCTGCAAAATTCAGAACATTGTGAATTTTAGTACAAAAAACAAATTCAAAATATAAAAAACGCCAGAATTTTAATCTGGACCGACTAAAACATGTTCTGTAAATTGTAGCAACTGATACATGTACCACAACTTAAAAATTGAATTTGATTTTTTATTATAATATAATATCTCAAGTTTACTTTTTTCTGAGTTTAGCAGAATCAGTATATTGATGGTACAAAGGATATATCAGATAGTACAATTTACAGAATATGTTTTTTTCCTTCAGAACTTGAGCTTTGACACTTTTAATATTTTTTTTTTGATTTTTGTACCAAAATTCATAATGCCTTTTATTACCAGATAAACTATCATAAACTATAAAAAGTTTCTTTTAAAATATAAAACTGGTTCTTGAAAAATTGAAAATGGAGAACCCACATTTAATTTAAAACTAGTAAGAATCTTTATAATTTTAGTTTTAGAGATTTTTGAAAAATAATGTATGGCATAAGATTGACGTTTTGACATGTTCGAATGGGCGGCGCGGTCTGACCAGGATTTGATGTCCATTTCAATCCAGCTTTTTTTCAAATAATTTATTTGGCATCAACTAACACTCAATATTGAAAATTTTACTTTTTGCTTTCCTTTTTTAAAAACTACTATTAATCCAAGAATAAAATAAATGCTTACTTGAAAACAAAATATTTAATTCATTTTTATGATCAATAAAAATTAAATTGAGTATTTAATTTCATCTCTCCGAAAAACTTCAATTTCAAAATAGATTAGAAAATAATTTCTTTAATCAAGTCAATTTTTTTTTTACAAACAAAAAGTAAATATGGTTTTGAAAATAAGAACATCTTCAAAGTAGAATATCGAATAAGCAATTTCAAGATAATGGACGCTGCTTTCATGTCTTTATTTTTTTATTTTTTAAAATAATGCATCAAAAAAGCATAAAACTAAAAATTATAACAAAAATTGAAGAATATTTTTAATTTTTTTTGGCTTTTAAAATAATTAAATATGAAAGGTAATTTTTGGTTAAAAGATATCAAAATAACTGAATTGAAATTAACTTGACTTTCTCTAGAGGCTGATCTACCAGATCAGCTGCTATATTGGTAAATAAATTAAATAAAAAAAATTCACCTTTAACGGTTTTTAAATAAGATATGAAGATTTAAGATATAAGACTTTAAAAAAAAAAAAAATTTTCCTCTAGGTGAAGTCGAAAAATCACAAAAGTATTGCAAGATATGAAATTAATTTGAAATGAAAAATACCATTGTCCTAAAAGGCATGAAAATGTTTTTTTTGCATTTTCTAGAATAAAAATTATTTTGCTAATTGAGAAACTTTTTTATACAAAAAAATTAAAAAAAGTTTTACTCTGAATCACATTTAAAAAATTCGAGCAATAAAGAGATTCTAAAAGTTTAAGGTAATAGATATTTTGTTGATTAAAGAATCTTAAGCAATGCAATAAGGAACAAAAATATTTATATCTACTTTTCAATTAGATCTAAGAATATTAAGAATATTAGAATTGATTAATTTTTAGGGGTTACACATACCGATAATAATTTAAATAAATTATAAGAACACAAGTATAACTTGATAAAATAATGTGTTATAAATAATTGTTTTTTTAAGTGGATAATTTAAAACCAAAGTTGGTTTATTTTAAAGTATAAAAAATGCAAAAATTTTATTTAATGACTATTTTAAAAAATTTCTTTGTTTAATTCTTTTGAAAAAAATATCAGAACTTATATTTTTATCACTAAGCTTGATAAAAACTACATTTTTAGAAACCGTCAAATTTTCATTTTTTTATAAATATATTTAAATAACTTATTTTAGATTAAATAAAAAATTACCGCTAAAAAATATAAAGATAAAACATTTTTTAAAAATTTCTTTGCACGTTTTGTTTATCGTTTAAAAAGGTAAATGACATAAACAATGAAAAAGCACCGGACATAAAATACAAAAAAATAAGTGGATAGACTGAAAGAGTACTGCAGTAAAGAAGCTGGCTCATTGTATTTTGAGTTTTGTATTCCAGACACTTGTCTACGATGAGCCCTATCCAATATGGACTTGCACTGTCGCCAAACAAATGCAGCACAAAGATTATTAACGAATTGGCAGTTGACCTAAGATTTGGTTGAACAATATCCAAGAAGATATTTTTTTCCAGTACCCAACACAAATTAAAACAAACAATCATTATCATATAAATGTATAAACTAAAATAAGCATCAAAATGAATAGTTGCTAGGTAAACAAAGAGGAGAATACTTGAGGCAAAAAAACCACCTGCCATAAAAAAACAGTCGGTCTTGGCAAATTTAATTGACTTGCGTTTAAAAAAAGCCGATGCTTGGTAAGGTATTAAGAGGCCTAGAACACCACACAGAGCTTGTAAGATTGAATAAGCTGTTTTTATATCATCCAAATTGTACGGCAGTCTTTGGTTTTTTAAAGAATAGTCAATAATTGTCGGCGACCACCAACTAAAACCAACATAGGCTGCCAAATTAGTTGTCCAAGTAAACATTAGCAAAATATAGGTCTTTTTGGTAAACAAAATTTTGAGATCATCAAGAAAATGCTTAGAATTGGTTCGTTTGGTAATGGAAAAGTGCTCTTCAGTTGAATCCAATTGCTCTATGCTGACCAAATCTCTGGCAGGCTCCTGATAGCCAACAAACACAGCAATTAGAACTAAAAAAGTATACACTGGAGTAATTCTCATTGAAAACCTCCAATCGTGAGGATAAACATTTTTGGATACGATTCCAATTAGATAGGACACTCCGGTTCCAACAGGACTACCAAGACAAAATATCAGCAGCACCTTGTTTCTAAGTTTTTGATTGTTCATGAATCTGTCACCTATAATAGGAACGGCAATTGTTTCAAATGATGCTGTGGCAACTCCGAACAAACATCGGCATATGACAAAAAGATAAAATTTGTCTGAGGGAATGTAGGAGCCTGCCAAAGTGCTCGATATCCACAAGACCAGACTGAACACAAGCAAATATTTTCGATTTATTCTGTCACCAAGATAGCCATTTAGAGGAGAAAAGGCCATGTAGCAGAGTAAAAAAGCTGTCTGAAGCAAGCCAGCCGTCGATTTGTCCACATTGAAGAACTTTTGTACATCTATTAGGACTGAGCTTACCACAAAGCGGTCCGTGACGTTAAGCACACTTAAAGAGCATAGGATGAATGCAGTGAAAAATGTTTGGTGTTTGTGTCGAAATTTTTCGAATCTATTGCTTCCTTTGAAAGGCACCTCAATTGGACCTTGAGTATCGGCTATTAGTGGTCGGGTTTCGTGCATGTTCTGAATCATTTTTCAAATTAAACTTTTTTTTAGAAAAAATTAAATTTTAATGATTTAATTTTGTTAGATTTTTTTTTTTAAAACGAGGTTTCATATTTTAAGGACACGCTTTGGTCTCGTGATATTATAAGTTGGATTTGTTTTTATGCAGCGTGACTTGAATGAATTCTACTAGCTGTTAAGAAATTATTTTCCTTTTTAATTTTATTTGTTTTTTTTGTTTAATCTTTCTATTGGATCCAAAGTTTGACAAAAATTATCCTGGTTGCATCACGCCCATTATTTATGATAATTTGTTGAATCATTTTCGTCGAGTACTTTTATCCGTCAGCACTATTGTTATAATGATTTGACTTAATTTTTTTTTTAATTTGAAAGCAAGTCAAAATTTATCAAATTATATGAAGTCTAATTTTATTTCGAATTGAAAAAATTAAAGTCTTATCTTTATTCTAAATGGAATTTAGCTGTATTCGAGAAAACCAATTCAACCTTGTATAATTATTCAATCTCTTATTTGTATTTTGAATTATTTAAAGTAAAAAGTTATCTTAGATTTTCGCAAGTGATTTTGTGATCAGCCTGGTCAACCAGATTTGTGATAATTGATTTTAATACTGATCACATTTATGATTATTACATAATTTGCGTTTTAACATTTTTTATCAAAAATTTTTTGACCAGTAATAATTTTTTCTGATCAGCATAAAAATTTAAAATTGAAAACATTTAGAAAATATCACACAAATTGAAACTTGAATAAATACAAAATTTAAAAAGACTATTGAAAAAGTAATATTTTTGAATGAAATCTTGAATTTAAGATAAATTTGAATTAAGATTTGATTTATTTTTATTTTTGAAATCAAATTTGTACAAACGAATTCTTAGCTCTGCAAAAACTCAATTTATTACATATTTTAATCAAATACTTTTTGTATTGGATTTTTTGTACTAAAATTTCACATTACCAGAGTTGTATTGAATGGCGAAAATTTGGCACACTTTTAGTATCCAAATCTAATAGAAATTCAATTTATTTTATTCAATTAATTTTGTTTTAATTTTTAATTTTTTTTTCGATTATTTTTTTTGATTAATCTCTGTTTTCAAATTTTAATTTGAACATTTTAGAGATTCAATTTTTAATTTAATTAAATTAATTTTCAAGTATATTTTTAAAAATTATTTATATTCAAAAATTTAATTCAAATATTATTTTCATCCAGTAGGCTACTTATTCGAATATGGGTATATTTTTTGTCAGTAGATAATTATTTTTTTTAGTAGATATTTTTTAATAAAAATTAGATAAATCAATAAGAAGTAGATAATAGTTTTTAATAGAAGATGTTTATTTTTTCAAACATAGATAATTAAAAAAAAAACATAAGAAAAACAGTAAAAAAAATTACCTTGAATAAAACAAACAAAGTAATTGACACTTAATTTCTTAACCTTTTTGACGGCTGCTCACTTTCATTATTAGATTTTTTTGGTCTTCCACGTTTACGTTTCTCAGAAATTTGAATATTGTTTTCGACTAGATCTTGGACTGCTGAATTTGAAGCCAAAACAAGTTGATTTTGATGAGAGACATTAACGATTGAATAGTTTACACTTAGAACCGTACTTGAAACCTCTTGTTGAACTTCGTGTTGATTTAGATTGTCTAACTGCCTGTTAATCGGAGCAATCGAATTTCTTTCAAAAGCTGATCTGGCTTTTTTTTTCGACCTCGTTTTGCATTGCCTTCGATCGCTAAGTCCAAACCCGGGAATTTGTTTAAATTCAAAAAGTGCGAAGTTCCGATTGTGTGCTTGCATTTGAAGTTTTTTTGCCAATAATGGCATGAACAAGTACTCGATTCCCAATTTTCCGAATCGATTTTAACAGCAATAAATTTCATACTCCATTCCAACAACTCATTAAGATCATGCCAACCATCTTCTTTTATCCAAAACTCTTTGCACTGTGCCTTGTGTCAAAAAACAAAAAATTAGCACTTTTATGATAAATATCTACTTCAGAAAACAATTATCTACATTTGAATAAAAATATCTTTTGAATACTATTTTTATCTTATTACAAAAATTATTTATCTACTATTTATTTTATCTACTTTTTTAAATAAAATTATCTACTAAAAAAAACATTTATCTACTAACGAAAAACTATGCCATTCGAATATCTGCCTATTATGTGACGAGTTGGTATTTTAAAGTATGTGAACAACAACTAATTGAATATAATCACATACTTTAAAATTTTGTCAAATTGAAATAAATTTTTTAATTTAATTATAAAGATATTTGTGAAAAAAAATTAGACCAGCTGGTCACATAATGCAATAGACCTCAAATTTTTTTGAGCTACTGGTCACTTTTTGTTAGAGTCGAAAATTTGCAAATTTTAAAATTGTACAAGAGAAGAGCAACATTCTTTCCAGTGCTTAATGCTGAAAGGCAAAAAGACCATAATTTTCCAGCAAGTCAATTAATTTCATATTAATTAACAATAAATTTTCTCTATATAAGAAAATTTATTAATACATATTTTGGAAAAAACAAAAAAAATTTCATTAAAAGAGTATTGTAATTTGGAAAATAACATATTTTTTATTCCTTTTAATAGAATTTCTTGATTATCTTGATAAAATTATATCTCTTGCCTATTTTATTGTGTTCATTACTTTAATTAAGATGCAATTCACCACGGCTTAATCATTTCATTTGTATGATAATGAACCTGTAGATCAAAATTAAACACCAAGGAATAAGCTTCTTCATAGTATATGAGTTTATGGTCATAGCTAAATTATTTTTAAAATTAGAAATTTTCTTAATTTCTTACACAGATCAATGTTTTCCATTTTTTTTTATTTGACAACAATGACTTACTTATAACAAAAGATAGTTTAAAATTTGAAGAAAATCTGTTACTTAAATATATCTTCAGTTGTTTTTATTTTTGAAATTTATATTACATATTTTCCCAAACAAAAATTAAAAAAAACGCTGTATAAATTCAAAAAAACAAATTACAATAAAATTGAAAAAAAATTAAGTATTAGATTATAGCTAAGTCCAAATTGAATTTTTTTTTAGAATTTTTTTTAAATCGTTCGGGATCCGTCCTTTAGTGAAATGTCCGAAATCCGGATTTTCTGAATCCAAATTATGCCGAGTTTAATGTTCTTAAAATCCGTAAAAATAATCCATCTTTTATGCTTGCGAAATCTGGATCCGTCAATTCGAATCCGTCCATCCGGATCAGTCTTTTAATTATAACCACAATTGCATTATCCTGAATAATGGGGTAAATATTTTAAAGTTTTGCTATTTGTCTTCTTTCCATTCTCAATTAATGTAACTTAATTGTTTTCAAATTTTTTTCTCAAATTAACTTTTTAAAAAAAATTAAAAATTAAATTGTATAATTGAATATTTTTTATGCATATGATTTACAGAAAAAGTTAAAAGTTATAAGTTAAAAGTCACAAGTCTTAAGTCAAGTCCAAATCCGGACTTTGATTTAAAATTTTGAATACTGAAGAAGAATTGTGAAGACTTTTATGCTAAAATAGATTAAATTTCAATCTAAAAAAATTACATATGTCTGCCCTTTTTTTTTTTTTTTTTCCTTATTCACTACTTGTGGAGCATAGGGTCATTAATTTTGATTTCCACTCAAGTCGATCTTTTGCCTTAACCCTTGCTTCTCCCCAAGTCGTTCCCATTTCGATGAGCTCTTTAGTGATTGTTGACCTCCATGTTACTGCTGGTCGTCCTACCTTACGTCGCCCTTGAGGTGCCCATTGAAGGGCCTTTTTTGGTATCCCTGTTTCTTTCATTCTAATTATATACCCGAGCCATCGCAGTCTTTTGTTCTAAATGCACTGACTTAATGGCTCTGAATTTGTTCTTCTGTTAAGGTCGGCATTCGACAATGTCTCAGGCCAGTGTATCCCGAGAATCCTCCGCAGGCTTCCAGCATGGAAGGTGTTAAGGCTTTTCCTGTCAGATTCACATATTCCCCAACATTCACTTCCGCACATCAATGTTTCTTTTACTACACTGTTGTATAGTTTAAGTTCTGTTTCCTTGCTGTAGCTGCTTGATTTCCTTGCTAGTCGGAGTCTAGCAAAGGCACTCTTTGCTTTAGCAAGTCTATTCTTAATGTCTCTGTGTGTTCCCAACGTTGTACTGATAGTGCTACCTAGGTATGTGAATTCACTTACAAACTCGATTTACACACTTTGAAACTCTCAGATTTTCCTTTTTCCAGAATCTATATTTCTACCGTCAGCTTTCAACATTTCTGCTGTGACTCCGTCAATACCCAGGGCTTTTCTGTTCTTCAGAGCCTTTATTGCAGCTTCTATTTCAAGAAAATTCTGATATATGACAAATCTATTTGTATTAGACAACCCAAGAGTATATAAATTTTTTGATATGAAGACTGATCTAGCAAATTTTAAACAACTTTGGTGAAAAGTAATACTATTTGTTTAAGATTTTGACAAAAAAATTCTTTCAATGTCAATAATATATTCAAAAACGGTATTGTGAATTTTGGTACAAAAAACAAAAACAAAATATAAAAATGCCAAATCTTAAGTTTTTACCGACTAAAACATGTTCTGTAAATTGTAGCAGCTGATACATCCTCTGTACCACCAATATATTGATTCTGCAAAACTCTGCAATAAATCTGCAAAATTCAGAGAATTGTTAATTTTGGGATATTTTATTATAGCATAAATCAAACTCAACTTTAAGTAGTGGTATCAGTTGCATCAATTTACAAAACATGTTTTAGTCGGCCAAAACTTAAGCTTTGGAATTTTTGCATTTTGTTTTTGTTTTCTATATCAAAATTCACAATGCCTCACAAACCGCCTCATTAAATAAATTATATTGAAGAAGAAACTTAAATTTTAACATCTAAAAATATTATTTTTTATTTTTATTTTATTTTTGTCTGGCGTAATTTGTCATATAAATAATAATGATAATAATGGAATAGAATTGGTTGAAAAAAGCAACAATTTTAATTTCACAAAAAACCAAGGAAGAGATCACTGCTTCAAATATCACATAGAAATTTCGAGGCTCCAACATACAGATCTCTTTTTTTTCAACAGAACCGCTAGCATATGGAACTCGCTGCCAAACCAATTAGTTGAAGCCCCAATGTTAACAGCTTTAAAGCAGGAATTGATTACTGCTCATACAACAATCAATGCCTACTTTAATAATGTATATTTCCTGTTACTACTATAATAAAAATAAATCAATTAAAAGGAAAGATTCAGAATTTACATTAAGACACCAAAAATCATTACCATTTGAAAAGCTCTAACATAATGAAATTACTTTACATATGTTGAGGGTTTGGATTGAATTTGAGATTAAATTTCAATCTCAAAAAATTTCATATGTCTGCTCTTTGGTGACCATAAATTTATGGAGAAGCTTTGGTCGAAAAGTTATCGGATGTAATAGGATTTAAAGCTTCTGGTCCTTAATCGTTGAAGACTATAAAGAGACAAAAAAATAGTCTTATTTTTATAAGAATTTTTCTTTTTCAATAATATTTTTCTTTTATATTTAATTTTTTTATCATTGCCAAATCTGGCGTAATTTTTTGAAATAAGTAATAAAATACCAAAATATTTATTCTAGTATTATTGTATATAGAACAGAGTGGTTTAAAAGTCAAAGGCAAAACTTTTAGGTTCTAATTAATTTAGAAATACATAAATGACTCACTATTAATAGCCATTGCTTCGCTGCCGAAAATAAAGATGGATAAATTTGAAAATTGTTTGAAATTGTAAGTATTTTTATAAATATATAAAAAAATTATCGTTTAAAAATTAATTGGTTATAATTATACCAAAATATGTAATGTTAAAAGCAAGTGAAAGAACACAATAAAATCTTGCAAAAGTGGAAGCTTTTTATAAACTGTTTACTGAGAGAACATCTTTTTTATATCATCAATTTTAAAAATTTGGTTTTAAATTTTTTGAGATAATCTGGCAAATTGAAGTTCAATATCAAATTTTCATAATCATGCTCAAAATTAAAAATTAAAAAAAAGATTTTTAAAAAGTGTTAATTAAAAATAAAATGCAGAGACATAATTTCGTTTAAGACAAACCATTTTAAACAATACCAAAGTTTTGTGCATAATTTTGTATGCAAAAAATTTTTGCAGAGATTTGCAAATACAAAAAATTCAATTTAAAATTAAATGTCTACTTCAAAAATAGTAGATTATAGTATAGAATACTTCTGCAATAAAATTTTAAATCAGAAATTACTTAAAATATTTTTAAAATGATAATTTTTGAGCATTATCATATTAATTTTATCATAAACTTCAATTTGCCTGATAATCGAATATTTAAATTTTTAAATTGTGAAGAGGTTGAAGATTTTTAAATTTATATTCAATCGTTGAAAAACTGGGTTAAGTCAGTTAGTCAAAAAGAGTCCAAGTGTTTAGATAAGGTAGAGATCCCACAAGAATTAACAAATACATACAAAGGGGTCAAATTAGCAGAAAAATCAGCTAGTTCTTTTTTGCAATATGTGGAAAATAATTATGTTGGAACAAATTCTAAAAAACCAAGATTTTCATTGGATCTTTGGAATTTACATGAACGGGTTAAGCGTGATTTGCCACGCACAAACAATAACGTGGAGTCTTGGCATTCTCGGATTAAACCGGATGCTAGAAAAAACCTAACTGTTGCTAAAGTTGTAGAATTGTTTCGTCTTGAACAAAACAATATGGAGACTGATATGGTTAAGTTTAATGTCATAGATTTTTTTTTTCAATTAATCAATTATTCTAATTAATTACTAGTTCCGCTATATTTTTTTTTCTAAATGATTATTCTCTAAAAAAAAAATTCTCTAACTTTTTTTCTCTAAATAAATTATTCTCTAATTTACCTTTCTCTAATTTTTTTTTTCTCTAAAATGTCCGTTCCCCTAATGAACATCAATAATAAAACTTTTTATTGAAGTTTAATTAAAAAAGGTATTTTGATATTCATTTCACCAATATGTATGAAAATTTTAGGTAGCGCTACAAGTTTCCAGCAGCTTACATTCTGCTCCAAAACAAAGAGCGAGAAACTTATATTAAAGCTTTTACAAGCGTAGAGGAAATTTTAGTGGGCAATAATTATACGCTTAACGTACAGGATACACTCACAGCCGGTTCCTCGACTTTGAGCGGATTCCTATTTCTCTAGATCTTTTAAAGCTCGATAAAAAACAAGAATTAAATAATTTGCATATAACAAAATTCCAAAACCTTATATTTAAAAAATATGGTTATGAAAAATGTATAAAAAATGGTTTGTTTATGTCCGATTATTTTTCAATTGAGGGTCCTCCTTTCAATCCTAGTGTACTTGATGAATCACTTTTTATCCAAGTTGCTCATGCTAAAAAAATCACTGGGTCGTCATTTCAAATTATAATCCAAGTGAGTCTGCTTGTTCAAATAATTGGTACATTTACGATAGATTAAATAATTTCTATAATAAAATTAGCCAATAAAAAAATTATCGCTATCTCTTTGTAAAAATTGTCAGAAATGACATTTTTTTTTCTAAAAATTTGACTCTGATATTTTTGATTCTGACAATCTTAACCATAATCCTTAAATCTTAGCCTTTATACACAAATGATTAAAAATAAATAAAATTGAAATTAATTTTTCACCCTTCAAGTGTTTGACTTTTGGGATATTAGATTCATCTATTTCGCAATTTTTACCTACTCCGCCCGACTTTAATTATTTTATCTAATAAATTTTTTTATCTATCTTATTTTTTAATGATTAGCTTTTTTCTAAATAGATAAAAAAATTTAAAAATAGGTGGACAATTTTTAAATAAGATGAACAATTTTTAGATTAGGTGAACTAATAGTTCACAAAATTTGAGAACAAGAATAGTTCCAGTAAAAGGTGAATCATAGTCACCTAACCGACTAGACCCGAAAAACTTTGTTTTTTTCTTTAATAATTTTGTCATGATAATTTTGACGCTGGTTTGATGCATTGTAACAAAAACTCAGTTTATAAAAATGGGAAACAGAGCGTATATAGTTTTTGTAAACTACAAATATTATCTTAAGGATCATCATATCACCAACCCAAAGTCAAAATTTATAAAAAAAAAACAAGGTTTTTCATGCTAAAAATATTTACTAAAAATATTTACTAAAAATTATTTTTTAATTGGAAACTGAAAAAATGATTTGAAACATCGCACTTTTTCAATGTTATTTCAAAATTGGATACTTTTTGTAATTCAAACACAACAAATTAAACCATATGATTTACAATTTTTTTTATACTAAAATTTAGAATATTTTGTTATTTTTTATTTAATAATGATTAAATTCAAATTAATCTTTATCGTACAAACTAACTCCTATTGAATAGATTACTCCTTCTATAGTTGAGTCTAAATAAGAATTCAAATAAGTAAATAAAATAAATAATTAAAATTTTACTTTTTAAGACGTTTGAATCTTGAAAAATTATTTTAAAAATGATAAAAAATATGTTAAATGTTTTAAATATTACGTGACAAGTGAAAAAAATGGGTGCTCAATTTCTGGTCACATATTTGATTTAGTAGCATTTTCCCCATTTAACATTTTCCCCACTTAGCAATTTTCCTTCTGTAACATTTTCCCCGTTTAGTCAAAAAAATAATTCTATTTAAATGACCACCGAATATCCGGATTAATAACTTCTTGCTAATCTTAGTCGTATTCTTCGTATGATGTATCGGAAAAGCAATTATCAGAAGGTTAGTTTAGTCAACGTCGAACATCAAGTAGGTCCAAATGATTGTGGTCTGTTTTATTAAAAAAATTAACATTTTAAAGGAGATTTGAAAAAAAAAAAAAATATTCTATTGCATTAATTTTGTCTTATTTGGTTTTACTTTTAATCATTTCTTTTTTTTTTTGTCTTGCTTTCCTTAAGTTTAAAGTTTCTTCTTTAATAAAATAAAGTTAAAATTTTATTTAACTTTATTTTAATTTTTTATTTTTATTATTTTTTTTTTTATTTAATCTGAAGGAGCTTTAGCTCGGTACAGATATACAAATAAATAATAATATTGCATATGCTCGAATGTTGGCGTATGGAAGAGATCCATTTAAATACAAATTCAATCAAGCTCGAATGCGACAAACGTTCAATTTTTTTATTAAATTTAATTCTTTACAAGATTTTGGATGTACCGAAATATTGAACAAAGAAAAAAAATTTGAATCAATTATTGTAAAATGGTGGTTTTTGCATTTTTTTTCCCTAAATTTTTTACTTATTTCCTGTTTTTAATTAATTTTATCATTAAATATTATATTAAAAAAGTTTTTTTTTTGGATAACTGCTATCCGCCTTAAAGTGGGGAAAATGTATAGCGGGAAAATGTACGTGGGGAAAATGTATCTAGACCACATATTTTAGGTAAGAGGTAGTGGTCACCTATCACTAAAGAACCTATAGTGAAAGTATCAAATAGAATAGCACTACAATATCGAAACAAAAAGAGTCTAGATAAAATTGTTGATTGGATATAATGAGATAGACCAATAAATTAATTTTATATTTATTAAATTATAATTTTGCCAATAGAAAAATTTTTGAATGTACAAAATAAAAAATTACAAAGGATAAGTAGAAAAAAAACGCATCGAAAAAAAAACCGCCCGGCAAATCTAGATAATCAGTCTAGTTAAGCTAATAGAACAACTGCTGAGGAACAGACGCATTGGCCTGAATCTGGTTCGGTGCCGACTCACCATGTTGAGCAGTTTGTTCGCCAAAATACGAATACGAATTAGTGTAGTCTTGTGCCGCAGGGTACGAAAACGAATTAGCATTAACCTACAAAGTCAAAAGTTAAATTTAAAATCAATCAATAATTAATAGGCAACTAAAAATAGATCTCGTACCTCTTTGTTGCCAACATACTGGCCGTATTGGTCCGCATTGAACATTTGACTTTGACCATAATAATTTTGATATTGATTCAAATGATATTGATAATTATATGATTGATGATTGTAAGTGTCATAATTTGGCGAGGTTGTACTTGACGCATTTGCAAACACCGTGTCTAATTGACTATTGCTACAACCATAGGCAAAAAAGTCGTTTGGCACATCTTTTTGATTGACGTCCGTGCTGCCAGTGCCGTTGGACGCCAAGACCTCGCTTTTGTCTTCAGCAGGCGCCGAGTTGTTCAAAAAGTTGTAGCTCTTTTTGCTGGTGTCCGTGATTGGACTCGAGGTTACTTGACCATTAAAGTCGTAGTATTGACTCTTGTAGCCGTAGTTGGCAATTAACGACTGGGTGGTCAGAGGAGACTGAGTGAAGCTTTGATAGCTTTGATAGTTAACTTGAGGAGTCGACTGAAATGGCGCGCAATTGGCCGTCTGGTAATTTGGATAAGAATCGGCGCTGGCTTTGTTGAACGAGTTGTCGTTCGATGCGGACGACGTGGACGAGTTGGACGTGGACGAAAGACTGCTGGTCACAGTGGCCATGTTCTGCAGCGAGTTGTTAGTGTCCTGAACGGCCGACTTTCTCCATTTGGCGCGTCGATTGCTGAACCAAATTTGAATTTTGTTATCGTTGAGGCCGGTATTTTGGCATATTTCTTCTCTAAGCGAAGCGTCCGGGTAGTGGGTCTGCGCAAAAACAGATTCTAAAATTTCGATTTGTTTGCTGCTGAAGCTGGTTCGCAGGCGGCGATTTTGCGTCAAGCTGATCACGCTGGCCAAATTTTTGTTCATCAAAATTTTTTCCTCAAAACTTTGCGCGTCCTCGTCGTTCTCGGACAAAGAATTGTCGGCCGATTCGACGCTCGAATTTTCGCTCTTTTTATTTCTCAAAAATCGGGCTATGGCGCTCACACTGGGCACCGAGTTCTGGTCGCACACATTCTCGTCGATCAGCCTACGCCTAATCTCGTAGCACAAAATAGACGGGCTCTCTTTTCTGTACTGCATGATTTTTGACTCGACCAAAGGAGTGGTGATGCGCGGCTTGCTGCCGCCAATAGATCCCGGCTTAATGGACCCGGTCTCGGCATAACGCTGCAGGATTTTACTTACACAGCCATGGCTCACGCGCAGTTGTCTCGATATGACACAGGGACGGGTGCCTTGCGCCGCCAGCTCGATTATGCGCATCCGGATGTGTGCCGGAAGTGGACGGCCATTTATGAACACGCCGCCGAGTTGATTTATCCTACCTTGACCTTAAAAAACAAAATTTTTTTTATAAATTTTTTTTAAATTTTTTTTTGTAATTTTTTTTTTAATAAAATATTTTTTTTTACAAAATTTTTTTTTTTTTAATTAAAGAAAAAAAGACACTTGGGAATTTCATACAAAACTTCCAATAGAAAATAAAAAAAATCTAAGTTTTGTTCTATTGGTCAAAAAATGAAGCAACCATTGTTTCACCTACTGCGGAAGTCTGCAAAATATGTGCGAATGCTACAATATTGCACGATATTTAAAATAAAGCGCAATTTGTGAGACGAATTTTGCAGACTTCCGCTGTAGGTGAAACCAAAGTTGTTTCACTTCGATTCATTTGCAGAACAAGTTTTTGACCGCTAGAGCAAAACTTGTAAAATTTTTTCTATTTTATATTAAAAGTTTTATAGAAAATTTCACAATGTCAAAAAAAAATTGACAAGTAGGTACCTTTGTCAATGGCATCTCGTTCGATGTCATTGCATTCCTCCGAGTAAGATGATGATGATGAGTTGAAGGAAGGAGACGACTGCGGAGTTGAAATAGAAGTGGACAACATGCTTTTTTTTGTTTCTCTTTCTCTCTTTTTCTTAATCTAACTTGATGCTTTGGACAAAAATTAAATCTAGTTTAAATAGACAATAGTTTGGGACTGATTGGCGGAAAGAATAAACAGACTCAGCACACGTTTAAACAGTTAGATTCACCTGCAAGCTCTAACTGTTGTATTAAGAGTAAGAACAAAAAAAGAAGAAAAAAAAGAATAGGTGAAACAAAAAGAGGCCTGACTGACTGTCTTTTATTAATCAATCAAGTTAGTTATAGATAGTAAAATGCAAATTAATTAGAGATGATCAAAGTGACAGTGCGCAATTTGAAACGGGAGGTGTTTAATTTGATTGCATAAGAAATTAATTAGATAAGTCATGCCATCAGTGTTTTATGTTGCGCTTGATACTATGCCGGTAAAATTTGGATAAAATAGAAGAAAAAGAAATTAAAAAATATAGTTTTCTGATACTCGTTTGGCAAGCTTTCGGGATTTTATATGTTTTGAAACGGAATAATTTAGGACCGAGGGCTGATTTTGTTTTATGGCATTGAAATTTGAGACAATTGTTAAAATTAGCACTTTTATTTCAGCATCATCATCATCATCATCTTAATATCTGAGTTAATTTTCTTAGAATAGCCTGATTGGATTAAGTGTACACAATTTCTTGATTTTTATAGAGTTATTGTATTTCTACTTTATTAATTTATTGTCCTGACAAAATCGAAGATAATTAAAAATTAATTTACCTTCGAATGTTACAAATGAATACATTAACGGGTTGTAGGAAGAGTTTGAATTGGAGGCATTGGTCAAATTTTCATTTAGCTTCATTGCGAGATCACCACTCTCGACTTTTCTGTTCTCTTTGCTCGAATTTTTGTGTTTGGTGGCGCTGGGCGCACTGCACTCGGCTAGCTGCCTTTTGAACACAGGGCTCTCTTTTGCTTCAAGTTGACTTTGCATTCTAAAAATGTCAAATGAGAATTTTTTTATTGTTGAACATTTTAGAAGAAAAAAAGAAAATTCGATACGGCTTTTAAAAACGAGAAGACATTTTCTAATTAATTTTTAATTTAATCTGTCCTTAAGAAAGATAAGCTTGGCGAAATTAAAGAAAATGACAAAATTTTCAATCTAATTGGCTTATTTTGATTGTCATCGTTTGAATTTTTTGATTTGTTTACAAGGAAAAAGGTTGCTCAATTCAGATAGATAGATATCTCTATTATTTTTGGCAAACGAAACGCATCAGCTAGTAGATGATTTTTTTATTTTCAGAAAATATCTTAATTCTAAATGATGTTTGAGATTGAGAGGAATTGTGAATGATAGAATGGGAGGACGAGAGAATTTGACGAGAATCATCACTTCTATATCATACAATAAGAAAGAGCATTTTTATCCCAATCAAGCATGAAACTTATAATTAAAATATTAAAAATTGAAAACAATTAAATTGGCAAACCAGTCTTTGGCTTAGACAAGCTTGGGTATTTAGTTATCATTGTGAATTGAAACAATAAATAAAAGTGATTTATTACTTTAAATATTTAAAATTTTATTAAAACAATAGGCCAAAAAATGCTCGTTGTTTTACTCAGATTGAATTTGATTGTTTAAATCAGCAAAAATTGAATATTTTTTTTTGACATCTTATTCAATATCGAAAGTATTTTCTTGTATACAGAATATAATTTTAATTTAGCTTATACATTTGAAAGGCCTCGAATTTAACTTTTGATTATTTTTTTTAAATTGGCCTAAAATCTTGAAAAAAATTAACTTAATTTTATTGTGTTAAAAAAGAAAAAAAAGTCCAGCTCTTTAATCTTTTACTTCAATTTAATAAAGATGTTCGAATTAAGAGAGATCTATTTTATTCTAATATTATTTTCCAACATAAGACTTGAAAAAAGGAAATAAATTATTCAGAATCGAAAAGTAAAATTTTTATTTTTTAAAAATTTAATTTGAGGATTGTCCCTGGGTCCGTCCGAATGGCTTATGCCTTTTTTTACCCGATTATTGTGAATTAAATGATTAAAAAAAGAGCTTTTAGTTTTCAATTATAATAAGAAGGCCAATTGATAAAATAAAATAAACGTGTAAGATATTCAACTTTTTGTATTAATAAAAAAACTCGATTTCAAATTTAATAGACATATTGAGATGACCATTAATTAATTTAATGGAAAAATATTAGGAAATAAAGATGATCTTTCTTTTTGACAGTAATTTTTTATTTCCTTGTAGTAACACATTAATTATATTTTTAAATAGATAAAAAAATTAAACTATTGAAATTATTTTTTTCCTTGAAATTAATATTTATTGAAATTTATTTGCAAATAAAAAAGAAATAAATTCTTGGAAAAATTCAAATTATGTTTTTATTAAAAAAAATAATAATAAATAATTTAAGATTAA
>QEOQ01000508.1:5727872-5756339 GCA_010279815.1 Brachionus plicatilis
TTTACATTCAGTAAATATTTTATTAAATATTTTGTATAATTATGGTAATTAATGCATGTTTAAAGGCATAATTTAATTTAGGGGTTTTTTGGACCCCTTCAGTAATTAACGTATAAAAAAAAATCCGGTTTTTGAGTGTTAAAAATCATAATTTTATCGTATCGTTTAGTTTTATTGATTAAAAAAATCAAAGGTTCAAAAGAAAAATAGCTATGATTTAAAATTTTTTTAATCTTAGAATTTTTTAAGAAGAACTCTTTAAAAATTACAAATTTATAAAAAAATATTTTTATTTTATTTTTGTTAAAGATGCTTACCACATTAACAAGATAAAATATTATTCAGAGTTTTTTAAAATTATAATTGAAAAAATTATGAAAATTCTAATAAATATTTTTGGGAAAAAAATTTTGATTGGCAAGAATGATAAACATCTAAATATGTATTTAAAAAATAAACAAATGAATCAACATTTCTCTACTCACAATCGATGTAAGACCATACTGGATAAAGAGTAGTTCCCCACACGTGAAAACAACTCGGATTTGAATTGATTTTGACTGTCATTACCCTAGTTCCAGCTATTGCGTGAACCACCAAATACGATGAAGATAAGTCTGTGTCAGCAGGCATTTCAAAAACATGCTCTTGTCCTATTGATATTACCTTAGTCATGCGATTAAAAGCCTTACTGGTAAGTTGTTTGAAAATTAAAGTCGTTTTTGCTAGATAAAAGCCTTTATTTTTTACTTTGACAATCAAATCTTTTATAACTAATAGGAAAAAATATTTAAAAACATGAAATAAAAAAATTAAAAATTATTACCAAAACTTTTGCAATTAAGACCAGTTCTATTTTGAGGGCATATACACTTCCAATGAGTTTTATTCCCTACACAAATTCCACCATACCAGCAAGGTGAGCTTTTACACAATTGATCTCCATTATCCAGCAATTTTTCACAATATTTACCTCTTGTTCCCTTTTAGGAACATTTAGCTTAAATAAAATCTTTTAAATTTTTAATTACTGCTTTGCAATGGCAGACAAATGAGCCATTAGTCATATTTTCACATTCTGCTGGATTTCTGCAAGGTAGCTTAGCACATGGAGATAAATCTTTCATATTTTAAGAAATTATAAAGATAACGATACCAAATAGAAATACCTTGAAAACTTGCATTTTTGATGAAAGTTGACCAAATTAACAAGAAGCAAAAATATTTTAAAGGATTCATTTATTTTTGAAATAGAAAAAAAAATGGTTTAATTTAAATTTTTAGATTATTTTAAATTTAATTTAAATAAGACGATTAAAAATACAATTTAAATTTTACTCAAAAATTAATGCGATTAAGGTGAATTTTGAAAATTCATAATTAAATATTTTGTTAGAGCTTTAGCAATTAACTTTGGACCATCTGGGCGCAAAAACCGTGCCCCACAAATCTACACACTCTGGACTTCCATTTAATCGTACTCCAATTTGTTGAGAATATAAAGCTACATCCATCAAAAGATTAACTCCATATTCTCCGTCATAGTTAACCGAATTTGGAATTTTAAAAACTTTGGATTGTCCGAGCAAAAGCTGTCCAGTTTGGGAAACTTTTAATTTTTCACTACCATTTGGTATCTCATAATTAACTGTTAATCGTACTACATACCAACCTTTGCTTAATACTCGTAGCACTCTATCAGAACTTTGTGGGCTAAATGTTTCACATCGAGGTCCTGTATAATTTTGTTGACACCTGCAGATATTTTGGAAACATGTACCACCATTTTCACATGGATTCGGTTTTTCACATAGTCCTATTAATTTATCACAAAACTGACCAGTCCAATCAGCTGTGCAAATACAGAATGGAATTAATTGTCCATTTTGATTTATTAATTGACACTTAGCTCCATTTCTGCATGGGTTATTTTGAGTACAAGGAGAAGATTGAATTGTGCGACAATCTTTGCCCAAAAATCCTTCTAAACAATTACATTTGTAGCCATTTTCTTCTTTCTCACATGTTCCTCCATTCCAACAAGGGTTGCTTAAACACACACTTTCTCCAGACAAAAGTGGACGGTCACATTTCTGGCCTTTAATACCCTTTTTAAAACAGATTAAGCTAAAAAATAGATTGAATTGTGTATTTTTACTGGTCTACAATGGCACACAAAATCTGGACCATAGTTTTCGCATTCCGATGGTGGCCTGCATGGATATGAAGCACAAGGAGCTATTAATCAATTTAAAAAATTTAATTAAAAAAATCCCTTTCTTTAAAATTGGGAAGCAATGGATATACTTTGAGCATTTAAATAAGATATCAAAAGGCTGGAAATGAGCAAAACGTTCATTTTAAATTTTATGTGATATAATTTGAACGAAAATTTTCAAAAATTCTGACACTTTTATAATTGCTAAACACCTACTCTGCTTTTTTTTATCGTTATTTTATTTTTATCTCAATTTCCTTAAAACTTTTGACAAATATGAATTAATTTAAAAAAAAATAAATCCGATTACGAATTAAATTAAAGAATAGATAATCAACAATTTTAAGGGATTTTTGGCAGAGTAATGCAAAAAAATTAAATTTTTTTTTCAACAAATTTTATTAAAAAAAGCTTCAATCTTAATTTGCGTTAAGAAATAAAAAAAGTTGTATTACCAACAAGGCATTCTTGTCCAAAATGGAATTAATGTTGTTCCCCAAACGTGAAAGCATTCAGGATCAGATCTAATTCGTGTGGCTACTACTTGTTTTCCACCAATTGCACTTACAATCAATACCACTCCGTCCATACTATCGTAATTAATCGAAGAAGGCAAATAAAATACATGGTCTTGGTTAAGTGCGATTCGTTTTTTTTGCTGGGCAGGAAATTTATTACTTCCTTCTTGAACCATATAGTTCAACTTTAGGTCGGCAACATACCAACCTTTGTTTAGGACTTTAACCACTTTTTTTGGAATAACAAGATCTTTATTAATGAATAAAATAAAAAAATAAAATTTTAATTCTTTTTATTTTGATATCTTTTACTATAAGTTTCACATTGGTAACCAATAAAATTTGCTGGACACCTGCAAGCGTTATTTACACAAGTTCCTCCATTATAACAAGGCTCGGGTCTTGAACACAAATCTATTTGAGTATCACAATATTTTCCAGTCCAAAATCCAACACAATAGCAAAATACTTAAATTTAATTAAAAAATAAAAAAATTATCTAAATAAACTCCAATTTTACATTCGTTGTTAACTACTTGACAAACTGCATTATTTTTACATGGGTTCTGTAGAAGACACGGAGCTGATTGAATAGTTCGACAGTTTTTTCCAGTTCTACCAGGAGGACAATTGCATCTGTAATCGTAGCCTAAATCTTGACAAGTGCCACCGCCCCAACATGGTGAACTTAAACAAACACTTTCACCTGGCTGAATTTTTAAATCACAATTTTTTCCTTTTATTCCCTTCAAGTTATAAAAATTTTCATTTTTAATTTTTCTTAAATTTTTCAAATTAATACTGCAGGACAATGGCATTGATAACCTGAGCTCAATTGTTCACACTCTCCATATCGACAGGTAAAGTTGGTACAAGCCAGAACGCCCCCAACTTAAATATTTTGAAACCATTAAAAAATTAAAAAAAAAATTAATTTGAATTAGACCTTGAGCCGAAACTTGATCTATCGAATAGATTGATATGATACATATAATAACTGTTTGGATCGAAATTATTCTGGAAATGTTTGGATACGCCATAATTGTTTTGATTTCTGAAAAAGTTTTAATTAATCACAAAAATTATCCACTTAAATAGAGAAACTTTGGGATCGGATATTCGAAGCTAAAAAGATAAGCGTAAGATTAACAAACATTTACTTTTGTCCTTGAAAGTTTGATAACAATTGTAACAAGACCGTTTGATGTTGGAATTCCTTAATTTTAAATGACAGTTTTAAAAGATAAAATGAAACAATTTAAATTATTTATAGGTAAATTTGAATTAAGATTTAATAAAGTTACTTAATTCAGAATAAACATCTTTTATGTGTAATAATTTAAGTTAGTAATTAGCCAAATTCGTTTATTTTTTTAAAAGATTTTGCATATCTCAATGATTTAAATATTCCATTTTGTTTCAAATAAAAATCCTAAAATTCTAATTAAATACATTAAATATTTAAATTAATTTTAGTTAAAAGGTTTGTTAATGATTTGGCGGATAAGAACATTTAAAAACAAAAGTTTTATTGTCTTATCTTTAAATTTGGAACATTTTAAAAATTTTTGGATTTAAAATTAATTTTTATTTCTTAATACTTTATAAAATTAAAATTTTAATTAAATCCATATTCAGTAGTTTAAATTTTTTAAATTTAATAATTTAAACAGTTAAAAATCTTTTTTCAGGAGTCAAAAACAAGAATTTTATATCAATTTTTAACCACTTAAGAAAAGAAGGACATGCTTATTTTGAAAACCAATTTGATTTTTTCAAATAAACAAATAATTTTTTTCAAGAATTTTATTTTTAAAAAAATTCTTGAGTTGAAAAATAAAAAAAGATATGGCAAGATTTTATTTTCAATTTTATATTTTTCTATTAAATAATTTAAATTAATTCATTAAAATAAGCGATAAATGATTTCACTTGTGCTCTGAAAAAAATTGAAAATGAGCTCCGAAGTATACTTAATGATTGCCCATATTTTTATTTCTAAAATGTTTTTTAATAAATAATTTATTAATTATAAAAATCAAATTAAGTTTTTCTTAATGATATATAAATATTTAAATCACATTTCTTGTGGCGACCTGGTCTTCTTTTTACATAAATTAGAGGTATTTTTTGGTATTCTTGATCTTGTCCGGAAAGCTTGCTTCTTCGCGGGGTACATCATTCAGTCTCATGTTATTGAGCTCTCAAGCCATTGACCACTTATTTTTACACCGCCGGGAAAGCTTGGACGCCAAATCGAGAATAAGGTTCGGTATTAAACGTCGAAAAAAACAAAATCTTTATTATTAGTGCTCGTTGTGTACTCGTTTATGGCCTGTGGAGTCACTTGATCGGTACTCGTAACGTTTTTTCGGTTTAATTTGGCTTATGCTTGTGCCATATTTTTCAGATTCGAGAAAAGCTTGAACTTCATCGAAGACTAAAACTATAACTAAAACCCAAGACCTGAACTTTCTCTGGCTCGTTCTGTTAGTCTTCGTATAGGTTTGATAACTGTGATTTAGAAGCAGGAATATTTTCGTATTCAACTTCTGGATTGTGCATTTTGAGAATATTAAATATAAGAATATTGATAAGAAAAAAGACAAGGCGAAGGACAACATAATTTATTTATTTATTTTTTTTATTAAGAGCTCGATATAAATTTTATTGGGCACATGATTAATTAAACAGAGTTTGTTAAATTAAATAAAATTAAATTTGGGAGCACTAGTGAAATTATTTGAGCTCGATCAAATCCCACCCATTAATTGATATATATTTCTGATTTGAATTTGGTTGGCATTTTGGCATGCTTTAGATTGAAAAAAATAGAAAAAATTGGTTCAACTGAGACTTTTAATGTGCCCATAATGTGTCAAAGTCTTCAATTTGAACCATTACACTTAACTGTTTCCTTTAAATTTAAAAAAAAAAAAAGAAATAAATATTTTATGAAAAATAAACAAGGATTGGTGTTACAAATTAAAAAAGGGTGAGGGTGAAAAAAAATCTTTAATGTACAAAATAAGTGATTAGATTCATTGATTAATACTTTAATATATTTTTAAAAAAGATAACCAAAAAAAACTATCAAATGATTAATTTTATAAAAAGAGATATTTTGAATTTTATCCTATTTGTATTTTTCAATTCTCAATTTTATTTTTGCCCTTCCTGTTTGGCAGAGATTCATTTGGCCACGATCATAACCGAATCGAACAATAAAGATTTAATTTCATATGAATCCAAGAGCAGCAGTATTAATTTTACTTAAAACTTACATGACTTTTTAATAAAATATTGCAAAATTTATATTATTATTTAAAAATTTACTTGAACTTGTGACTAAAACACAATTTTTTTCTTATATGTTTCCAAGGCATCATAGAACAGTTCCGAAAAACCGGTATAAAGATAGATAGAAAAAGGAGATAATTCAGGCAAGTTGAAGTTTATGATCAATTTTTGATGCTCAAAATGATGAAATCAAGCTAAAACTATAAAATAAATTTTAATTTTTTAATAGAATTAGTGCAGAGGAAAATTTTTTGTTTTAACATATTTTGTTAAATCTAAAGATAAAATCTGCAAAAGTCTGCAAAAAATTATCCACTTAAAATAGCATCATTTGGATGGTGTGCACTCTGCATTGTGCATTTTGATATTGTAGAGTTTATAATTTTATTTAACATAGTATGTTAAATCCAAAAATGTATCTCTGCATTATTTATATTAAGAAATAATAATTTATTTAATAGTTTTAGTTTGATTTGATCATTTTGAGCATCAAAAATTGATCATAAACTTCAACTTGCCATAGTTCAAAGAAAATTGAAGGAAAGGAATTTTTTAGTTTAAAGCTAGTTCTAGTTGAGAAAGTAACTGAAAAAGTGACTTAAGAATTTCAAAATGTTGATTTTTTAAGCAAAAAAAAATTTCTCCAAACATTCAAATATATTGTCTTCTTTCTTAATAATTATTATTTTTCTAAAAAAGCTATAATTTATAAGGAAGATTGAAGTTGGGAGCAATTTTTTCAAATAAAACATTAATAAATTTTTCAAATTTAATATTGATATAAAAATTTTTTTATCAATAATTAACAAATTTTGTTAAAATTTTAAATATCCTAAAATTTTGTTAAGTTATCATATTTTAATCAGATTTTATACAATTTTAAATTGCTCTACTCTAGATAAAATTGCTTCCAACTTCACTCTTTCAATATATATATTTTTTCATTCATTTAACTTAATCCATTAAAAAAAATTATTTGTTCTATAAATTCGCAATAATTTTTGATGAATGAAATTTAATAATTTTAAAATGATTTAATTAAGCTTTTATAATAAATTACATTAAAAACCATTGTTTGTAATATTTATTTTTAAAGTTTCATTCATTATTAGTATCAGTTCCAAATTAAACTATGATTCTAAAATCCAAACGGCAAATTGAAGTTCATGATCAAATGTAAATTTCAAATCAAAATTTTTGGTTTTTGATTGAATAAAAAGGTATTTTTTATTCAATTTTTTAATAATAAATGACTAAACATTTTTAAACATAATTTGTTTAATCTTTAATTAGATACAAAATTATATGAATTTTAATCTGAAGTAAAAATAATATTTCCAAATTTTTAATAAAAAATTTATCTTTGTTTCGCCGTAATATATTTTAATTAATATTAAAATATCATTTAAAGCCATAATTTTGATAACTTAATGTCAATTTTAAATTTGTCTTAAAAGTTTTCAAATAAAGATTTTAGAACAATCAATTAAAGATCAAATAGAAAAAAAAAAGATTTGTTTTTTTTTTTCAATTAAAATAAAAAACATCTTATGTTTAATATTAAAACAAATTAAAAAAGATAATTTTATCATTTTTATTAAGATTTTAATCAATTAAGTTTTGATCATTTGATCATGATCGTGAACTTCAAGTTGCAAATCCAAACTTATCTACAAGGTCTTACTTTTCATTTTCTTAAATCTATTTTTGTGGTGATAAGATGTTTATTTTTAAAGAGGACTTATTATGCTGTTTTTGTTTTTTTTGTGTTAATTAGAAATTATTGTCGAAATATCAGAATTTTGGTCAGAATTCATATTTAAACATTTAGCTCATAACTGGAAACTGTCAACAGCATCAGATTCAGCACAGTTACCATAGATGGGATTTTACTGTTTCCCTTCTTCGCAAGTCTAGCTTGCTAGCTTGTTGTAACTTATATTATTATTATTCCCTGATTAGACGAAGATTATTAGAAAGAAAACTAGATTAACAAAATCTCAAAAAAAAAGGCTAGAAAAAAATTCTGCTTCAATGTGAAATTATGGAACAAGGCTAAATGGAGACAGATAATGCTCCGTGACGAAATGAACATTGAAGTAGACAATAGAAAATATCGAATTCAGATAAGAAGGATTTCGTCAGAGGAGTATAATGAAGATTTCATTATTAAACGAACAAATCAAAGAAGTGGTACTTTTTGAATTTGGTACTGTATGAGCTTCTATGGTCTAGGAATTTTTTCTTTATTTAATTGAAAGCTTGATTTTACTTAGTAGACTCAATGCTAAAAAGAATTAGTGACTGTTTGAAAAAAAGTTTAACACGTTAAAGAGAAGCTTTATTCAACTAATTTCTTAACTTTATAGTATTGGAAAAAGTCAGACTTGGGCAAAAGTCATCAAGTCAAAGTCAAGTCAAGTCACTTGACTTGACTTCCGAAAATTTCAAGACTTTAAAATGACTTTTTTTTTTTGACTTTTGCCCAAGTCTGGAAAAAGTTAACAATTTTTTTAAAATAATTTAATGTATTTTTAAAAAATTTTAATTTAAGATTTATAATTTAATTGTGGGTCCTATGTTATGCTTTTTTTTTAATATTAAAGATTGAATTTTTTTATTTAAAAAAGTTTTTGTTTAAATTTTGTCATTTTTGGGAAATAGTTATTTTAATAAAAATGTTTAAAGATTATTTATTATTATATATTATTAACTTTTATTATGATAAAATTTATAGATGAAATTTTTTTTTGATGATGACTCAGGAATTATATACAATAAGATATACCTTTATGTTTTTAATCATCTAAACAAACTGCTTTTAATTCAGTATATTTTTTTTAATGTTTAAAATTAATTTTGTTACTTTTCAGATTTTTTGAAATTTAATTTTGTATGGAAAAGCTACCAAACTTTTATTTAGCTTTAGAAACCAACAAAATATTATTTTGCAACTCACATGACGAAAATAAACTTTTAATGAAGGCTTAAAATAATTAACAAGAAATTGTAAATTCCCAAATAATGAAATATTATTCTAGAAATTTTATAGTTTTTAAAAAATCTACGTTTAAAATATAAAAAAAAGATAATAAATTTTACAATCAAAATCGTAATAAGAATAATAATAAAAATAAAAAAAAAGGTTAAGATTGCTTTAAGACATTAATTATTTTAATTAGATTTAATTTGATATTAGTAAAATTGAAATAATTTCATTAGGTTTATTTTAAAACAACTGTTAAAAATAATAGAAAAAAAATTGGAAAAAAATTTGAAATAAAAACATTTCAACATTAACTAATTGTAAAAAATATTAAAATATTTCCTATTTCCCATTTTAGTTTTTACCAAATGAGAAGATGTTAAGAATTTTTCTGTAAATTCCAGGGCCTCCCCAATATCCCCTTTAAATAAATTTTTATATTTTTTTTTCTTAAAAACAAATAAAGTTACCTAACAAAGGCAGTCCAGTACAAAATTGGCATAAAGTCGGACTTCAAATGAAACATAGTCCTTCGTTCTTTGCCTTGATTAATTGGGAAAGTTTCTAGTGGCTTACCATCATAGTCAAATTCGGCAAGAATTGTTTTTCCATAACCAGTAATTAATGGGCACGAAGTATAGCCATCATATTTGGCTTCACTCGGATTTTTTCCTTTTATCAAATTTCCCAGATTGGTTGCCAAAATGCTGCTCTCAGCAGCAATGGCAGCAGCTGTTTTGCTTGTTGGCAAATTAGTGCAATCTCCGATTCCGAAAACATTCGGATATTTTTTGTGTTGCAGAGTATATTTATCTAAATCAACGTAGCCGGTCTCGTCAACCAAAGGACTATTTTTTATTTCATCAAAAGGCTTCATTGGAGGACAAACGTGCAACAACGAATACTAAATTTTTAAATAGAAATTTTTTTTTTTTCTTTAATAAATTTTTTTACATCAAGTCTAAAGGTAGTTCCAGGTTTATCCAATTTTTCGAACACAGCTTGTTTATTTTTGTAGTCGATTTCAATTAAATGGGTAAGGGTATTTAGCTTAATGTCTCTTTTTTTGACTACTTCCATCAAAGCTTCCGCATATTTCTTAACTCCAAAAATTGCAGGAATAGTTGTGCAATAATACACATCTCCTTTGTCTCGGACACCATTTTTTCTAAAGTAATCCTCGGCCAAGTACATTACTTTTTGAGGTGCACCCGGGCACTTAATTGGCACTTTGGGAAAGGTAAAAATGGCATTACCGCCCTTATATCGCTGAATAGCAGGAAAAACATTCTTCACAGTTTCGTGGGAATACATTGAAACAACTTGTTCATCGTTTGCCATTGCTTCTTTCAAGCCTTTTACCTAAACAAAAATAAGATCCAATTTTTATGGTAAAAATTTTTTTGTTACCCCATCGAAATCAATTCGAATGCCGGTCGCCATTACTAAATAGTCATATTTGACTTTTTCACCATTGTCCAGAGTGATTGAGTTTGATTCTGGTTCAAAAACAGAAGCTTTCGCTTTTATCCAATCGACTCCACTGGGAATCAATTTGCTTTGCGGTCGACGGAAAGAATCTGGATTTTTGACTCCTCCGGCAGCCAAGGTCCAACCAGGTTGATACACTGAAAACAAAAAATCCAATGATTAAAAATAAAAAAAGTAATTTTTTTTTAAAATTACAATGCCATTCAGATGGTTCAATTATGGCAACATTAGTTTTTCCAAGTTTGCGGACAAAGCGACTTGAAATATTTAGACCAGCGCTGCCTCCGCCGACAACGACTAGTTTATAATTATCTTTGGCATTATTTGCAGTACTTATTGAGATATTTCTCAACAATATAATATTATTGAATAAAAATTTTGATTTGGACAAACTTAAAAGTTTAGTTTCAGCCAACATTTTGAATAAAATTTTAGAAATAATTTATCTAAAAAAATTGTTTATTAAATGTGAGTTCAAACAACTTACACAATCAGTTTAAATAGAAAATATACACAAAGATCTTGATTTGATAATTGTTGAAATACTCGAAAAATAGTTTTTCAGGGTTGGCAAATATTTTATGATAATGGTTAAGTTTTTGAAAATTTAATTTTTCTAAAAATATTTTTTTAAAAAATTTTCTAACGATATCTTTATACTAATATTTTGCCGAGTCATTCGATCCAACGCTATTTTTGAAAATTTAACTTTCGCCGAGAATAATTTATGCTCAGTCTAAATTTTTTAGTTTAGTTATCCGTATGTTGGTAAAATGGCGCGCCATTACCAAGCGAATGTTGATGCAATGCTACTCAACAAAATGTTATATAACTAAAATAACCTCGACTTTAATTACAATAAAAAGGTTCATTTTTGCTATCTTCCTATTTTAAACTTCAGTCGAAATAATTGAAATTTCCACTAATTAATACTTGATACTTAACCATCTCAAGAGATAAAGAATTTTGGATAAAGAACACTTGATAAATATCATGAATTCATTCAAAATTAATTTTAAAATCAATAAATGATCATCCCTATCCCTAACCTTAGGCTTAGGCTTTAATTGTCTAATTTAATCATTGATACCTAGATACACTCAACAAAAAATAGCTAAATCAGCGTGCTTAAGACTTCAAATTAGTTTCTATAGTTATTAAATTTCAAAAATATCATTAAGTATTCAAGAGGTAAGTCCAACTCGATTTTAAATTTTTAATAGTTCCTTTTGGACGAATTATATTTATTTTTTGGCAAAATGAATATTAAAAAAATAGATCAATTAAATCAAGAATGACATGGTTTACAAAAATTAATTAAAATAATTTTTTTCTAGGCATATGCTTAAATTTTGAACTAAAATACTCCCGAACCCTTTTAATTAGGTTTATAGATTTAAATTTATAATAATAATTAACGAGGGATTTTTTAGAAGACAAAACTGACTCCTTGAGCACTTTGTGATTTCCTCATTTAAAATACTCGATAACTAGAGGTTGTTTATGTAATCAAGATTTTAAGTAAATAGCTTTAAAAAACGCTCTTGATTACATCCATGATTACAGGAATTTAATCACGCTCATAATTCGAATTTTATTTTACGAACTTGCTAAAAACTGCTGAATAATAAATTGAAAAAACTTATGTAAAAATATGACGCTAATTTAAAAAATACACCTGAAAAAAAACCTAATTTATATCTTTAAGATACTTTGTTGAATAAAACAATATTTGAATCGAAAGTCTTGAGAAATTAAACATCTTTTAAAAAATTTTTAGTAAGCTTTTTGATTCCATAATAAAAGAATGCCAAGTTATTATACTTAATTTTCATAAATTAATATTCAAATTTTAACTAAAAAAATCTTGAACCAAAATTTAATTTCAATTAAGATACATGTGGACATTGGAAAATAAAGAAAAGAAATAATTCAAGCTAGAATTGATTAAATATTTAAATTTTTAAACTTTACCTAAACTAGATGCAGCAAAAATCTTAATTTTTTTTGCATAACAAAAAATTGAAATAGCCTAGAAAACAAATAATTTTATTCAATCTTTGGATACCTTACTTCCATACCTATGATGAAAAATGTTTCTCTAAATAAATCAAAAGATACATTGAATTTTATTTCAAATATAAAGAATGTGTTTTTTCTTTTTAAGTTCTAGATAAAAAATAAACATAAAAATTATAATATTTAATATTAAAAATATTTTGTTTTCAAATTAAAATATAAACTATGTAAAAAATATTTTAAATCATCTAAAAACAAGACTTAAATAAATTTACCATTTTAATAATTAAAAATTGATCAGATTGATCAGATAAATTAACTTGCATTATTGGCTATAAAATTTGCATTTTAGTGAGATTAATTAACTAAAATCAAGATAATATCTTTTTTAGATTCTTTTTAATTACTTTTCTAAAAAAATAAATGAAATCTTTTTAAAAGTTATTAGGATTGAAAAGTTTCTTTCCTAATGATTCTATCTTGATCAAACATAATTTATTTATTTGCTTGAATGAAATTTAAAGGATTAAAAAAATAATTAATATCTTTTATTAAAAATTGGTCACTTAAAATAATTATCTAAATTTTAATTTAATTTTTTAGTTTTATTATGTATTAATTTAAATATTTTATAGATTTAAATATTTCTTTAATTACTACTTCCAGTATTAATAAAAAATTTAATTTTTAAAAATTTCTCTCAGTATTAAAATTTTTCATATTCAGTTATGGAGACTAAATGGATCCTTTTGAAGACAAAATGTTGGCTTCATAATGTTTAAACGGCGCTTATATAAAATGAATAAATTTAAACTAATTTTCAAATTTTTCAAATTTATTCGAAATGAATGATCCAAGCGCCAAAAGACCCTTAAATGATTCGGATGAGTCCGAAAATGAATGGGTAGGTCCTAAGCAATCTGAAAACGATCAAGAACAAGAAGAAGAGATACGGCAGGCTGTTGAGTCCGAATTAGACAAAGAGGCTAAAAAACGTGAAATAAAAAAAAGAAAAAGTAAATTTTATGCTCAAATCTTAATCCGATTAATTTATAAAAAAATTAAGACCAAGAATTAGAAAAAATTCATATTGAAAATCTTCCAGGCTCCGAAAATTATGAGAAGAGTTATATGCATCGAGATACCATAACTCACCTTGTAGTCACAATGTAAAACAGCTTAAGAAATTTTTTAAATATAGTCAAATATTTTATTTTATTTTTTAGAACTGATTTTATAATAACAGGTAGCTCAGATGGTCATGTAAAATTTTGGAAAAAGCAAGACGAAGGTATTGAATTTGTAAAGCATTTTAGAACTCACCTATCAATGTTAATGGGAATGACTGATAATTTTAATGGAACTCTGATGTGCACTATTTCCTTGGACAAATCTCTAAAGGTTTTTGACATTATTAACTTCGATATGATAAACATGATTCGACTTGACTTTGTTCCCTTTGCTTGTTCATTTATTCACGCTGACCGGGATCCTGTAGCCACAATATGTGTGTAAGTAATTTTTTAAATAAAAAAAAAATTAAATAAATCTTATCATTATATAAATAAATCAGGAGTGAAAAGGATAAACCAGTGCTTCGAATTTTTGATGCCCGAGGAAATAATCAACCTTTGCACATAGTAGAGAAGCTTCACTACCAGCCAGTTCATTTAATTAAAGTAAATTTTTTATAAAATTCATAGGAAATTTAAAAAAATAACCAAATTTTAGTTCAATCCTGTCTATGAGATTGTGGTCTCTACTGATAAAAATGGTATGTTGGAGTATTGGAGTAGTTCGGTAAATGAATACAAATTTCCCAAAAATGTGTCATTCGAGTCTAAGATGGAAACAGATTTATACGAATTTGTCAAAGTTAAGACTATAGTCATAAATATAGCGTTTAATAAAAGTGGAAAAAAAATGGCCATCTTGTCTAGAGACAGAAAAATTAGATTGTTTGATTTTTTAAGTGGAAAAATAATAAACACAATTGACGAGTCGCTCGATCAATATTCTGCTCTTCAACAAGTAAAACTGCTTTTAGATTATTTTTTTTTAAATTAGAATTTAAGCATTCTCAACAAATGGGTAACATGGAATTTGGTAGACGTATGGCCATGGAAAAAGACATCGAGAGAAATGAGGCTACTTTTTTTCAAAATTTAATCTTCGACGAAAGTGGTATATTTTTAATATATGGTACCTTAATGGGTATAAAGAGTAAGTGATTTATTAGACTAATTATTTTTAACTTATTAAAAACGATTTTTTTAATAAAGTTTTTAATATTGAAACTATGGAGACAGTGAAATACCTTGGAAAACTAGAAAATGCACGTTTTTTGAACGTTGGTCTATTCCAAGGAATAACAAACAAACCAAAGGCTATTTTAAGTATGGAAATGAAAGCATCAAATAATCCAGCTCTCCAAGTTATCAAATATGATCCGACCATTTTCTGTACAGCTTATAAAAAAAATAGATTTTATTTATTTACAAAGCGTGAACCAGAAGATATCAAAGGGTAAGATTTTATAGAAATTAATACTTATTTAATTAGTTATATAACAAATTTAAAAACATGAGATATGTTATATCAGCAAATTTTAAGGAAGTATTAATTATTTGTCACGATTTTTAAATAATATTTTTTATATCTAGTATTTTAGTCTTGACTTTTCAAATTCATAATAAAATTCATATTTCGCCTATCATGGCAATTGTGCTAACAATTTTTGATATAATAATTAAAAAAAAATCGCCAAACAACATGACCAAAATTAGGCTAATTTTTAAAAAAATTTTAATTGGAAATTTACAAAAATAAAGAAAAAAAATAAGGAAATTCGTGTTTGTTAAGAAATATGTATTAATTTAAATTTAAATACATTTACTATTTAAATTTTTTCCATTATTTCTGGCCAATTTGTGTCAAATAGTTAAAGATTTTTTGAGACGTAAAATCTTCAATTCTAGTTGAATTATTTATAACAAATTGAATTTATGAATATTCATTTAACATAAATTCATTTATTTCAATTCAGAAATATTTGGATATTATTTTAAGAAAAATCGCAAAAAACTTCTGTATAATGAAACGTTTTATTTTTCATCTAAAATCTAATTTTTATACGCAGATCGAGAATTTTGGGTGAAACAAAATTCATTTCATAGAATCAATTTTATCTTAAAAATTATTCAAGTATTGAGTGAATTATAAAAAAAAAAATTAGCCTCAATTCTTTTTGCTTAAAAATCTGTAAAATTTCAACAATATGCTCTATCAAATATACTTTAAAAGAAATTAAGCAATATAAAGTACTTTTAAGCCTAAATAACTAAGTTCTAAAAATAGAATTAAACTTTAAGTCCTTTTAGATTAACCGAACTTTATTCCGTTTTAAAAAATAATCCTTATTATTAAAATTAATATGTTAAATTAAGAAAAAAAAATTAGTTCTGATATAGATATTTATCAAGAAAACCAATAATTACTCTGCTATTAAATATTTTTTTATCTTTATGTAAATTTTGAACATTTTTTTTCTTTTTTATATCAATTTTACGTCGCCTTTTGGTGTTTTACTCGAATTTAATAAAATAAAATAAAATAAAAATAAATATAGATATTTATACGGTGCAGTTGGTTCAGATTTATTTTGGGGGGGAAATTAATCAATATTTTCTTTAAAAAACTAGGTATGCAATTCAAAAAAGATATCTAGATACTTTTATTTATTTTATTAATTATAAATTTGAGGGAAGTTATTATTTCTATTAGTTTGAGGGAAACTCCCCTGCTTCTCAGAATGGATCAACATCATTCTTTTTAGCCAAGCGATAGAATAGATACAAAATTCAAATCAGTTCATTAAAAATCAAAATAAAAACCCCTGACACTATTGCATAAAAAAACACTAATCTAAGAGGAACTAAATATCTAGATACGATACCCAACAAAATAATGACCCTCGATTTTTACATTACTTTTTTAGAAAAATTCTTGCTTGTCTTCAGAGATAATTAATATTTTGTTTTTTTCTCAACAAAAAAATAAAAAGTGGAGCTTTAATGATGACTGAGTAGTTAAACGTGAAATAGGCGATTCGACAAGCTTTCAAGAATTTAGGACTGCGATTTTGGACAGTCAAATGTTAAAAGAATAAAATAGACAATTTTTAAAATAAATAATCTGTATTTTGGCCAGGGATCCAAAAATTTGAACGCCAGTCAAATGGATTTACTAATTTAGTAAATCCGACACCGAACACTAATAAAATGAAATTAAAAAAAAAATCGTTATTTATTTTGGAACATATAAACTCTCTAAAGAATAAAATTATTCATCTAAAAAAACATAAAAAGATTGCCTTTTAAAACTATTAGATTAAAAAATTTCTGAAAAGTCTATTTTTTGGCAAAAAATTTTCAAAAAAGTCTGCTAAAAATTTAATTTTTTTGAAGATTTGAATGATTTTTTAATATTTACATTAATTAAATTATTTAGATTTAATTTGATTATTTTTATTTTTCTTAAAAATTAGTTTGTTAAAATGATTATTTTTGCATTTAAAAAGAAATAATTTCAAATATTTAAAATTTAGCTAAAACAGTCTTGAATTAAAATTTTACATTTATCTCTATTAAATCATCATACAATGAAAACATCATTAAAATACTGCAAATATAATGATGATATTTTTTGGACAAAAGTTTAATTAAATCATTAGTTAAAATTAGCAAGTAATTTAAAATATTTTAAAATATTTTAATAACCTTAAAGGATTTTACTTTAAATTTGTCTCAAATTATAAATTTAAAAAAATATCTTAATATTTTTAGTGCTGATAATGAAAGAGATATATTTAATGAAAAGCCAACAAAAGAAGAGATTGTGGCTGCCACCGAAGTAATCTTCAAAATTATTTCTTAAACTTTTCATAATTTAAAATTAGGAGAGTACTTTGAGCAGATTGGCCTCATCAGCTACGATTCACACGACACTGGGCGACATTGTAATGAATTTATTCTACAAAGAATGTCCGAAAACAGTAGAAAACTTTGCAGTTCATTCCAGAAACGGATATTACAATGGTCATATATTTCATCGGGTTATAAAGCAATTCATGATTCAGACAGGTGACCCGCAAGGAAATGGAACTGGAGGGACTTCAATATGGGGCCATGAATTTGAAGATGAATTTCATCCAAATCTAAAACACGATAAACCATACACAGTTAGCATGGCAAATGCTGGACCGAATAGCAATGGGTCGCAATTTTTCATCACAGTCATCCCTTGCGTATTTAAATTTAAATTAAAAAATACATTTTTGTGTAATTTATTTATGTAGCCTTGGTTGGACAAAAAGCACACAGTTTTTGCACGAGTCCTCAAAGGTATGGATGTTGTCCAGAAGATATGTAATGCAAAAACGGACAAGCAAGACAAGCCAATTGATGAAATAAAAATAATAAGCATATCAGTTAAATAAACATGAGCTAAAGTTTGAAATGGTGATGAATTTTACAATTATATAATTTACTAATAAAAATGTAATAAAATATTTAATGATACGTGATCTATGTATTTTTGAGTATTTAAGGTGTTATTTGAAACAGCTAATTTGAAAATGTCTTTAGAGATTGGAATTTTTTTAAATAAAAAATAATTTCTTATTCTGTTATGAAAATTTGTTTTCGATGAATGCATGAGATAAGTCGAATTTAATTGATTGTTTTTTTTACATTTGCATTTTTTTATTTGCAATAGATCGATGTTTTAATCGATGTTTGGATCAATTCATCAACATTTAGATTACATATGATTGTGTAATTTGATATTCGACCAATGGTCGTCTTAACTCCTCAGTATTTAAGCTTTATTTATTTTTTCTTATTTTAAAAATTCTTTATCAAAAAATTCATTTTATTTAAAAAAATTTCAGTATATTTTCTTTTTTTCCTATGTTTAAAAAATAGTGTTTAAGAATAGCAAGCAAACTTGTAGGCTAAAACCATTCGGAAACTTAACCTGACTTTTACTCTTTCATATTAATAAATTAAATTTTAAGTCATATTTATATAGAAATTAATTTTATTTAGCTAATGAATAAAAATTCGAAAAAAATGAAATAGCATTTCTATTTTTTTTATCTCCTTTTTGTCTGCGACACTTCGGAATAACCACCTGATTTTCATTCCAACTTCTATTTATACACTTAAGATAATAAAATCAAACATAAGTTCCTTATTTTATATTAAATGTCTCCTAGTTACATTTAAATGTAAGAATAGAGACAAGGTAATTTTTAAATCCAAACAAGACTTAACAATGCTTTTGTTTTTATTGAATGGGAATTTTTTTAATTTCATAGAAAATTTAAATTAATAATAAATTTGATCTGAATCTCTATCAATTATTTATTTATTTTATTTTATCAAGAAAATGAAAAGTCTTTAAATTTAAAATTTCTAGGAAGTAATTTAAAAAAATTGGTTAAGAAAGGTAAGTGGCCTAAAAGGAAAATTCTATACATAAAAAAACAAACAGAACGAGATTTTAAAATTGTAATAATTTGTTTTCTAGAAGCTCAAAATTATATTTGACTTAGATGCAACAAACATGGTTTGATTGACTGTTAAAGTCTGCTAATGATGTGTAATATGATGTTTGGCTTTTTGGTTTCTACAAAAATTTATGTAAAAAATAAATTTACAAAAATAAAAAATCATAAATTTAATGGGTAATTTAGTTATATTGTCAATATTTCACATTAAATCATTTAGGATCCTGATTTTTGTATAATTTATAAATATCTTTATTATAAAATAAATCAAAAAGGATCCATTAAATTTACAATTTGAAATGATTTTTTTTTACTTACTTTTTAAATTACGTAAATTTACTTTTTTTAACGTAAATTGTTGAAAAAAACAAAAAGCAGAACATCACTTCTGTTCTCTATTCTTTTGTAATTAATTTCATAAAACCTACCTGAAACTCGAATACAATTCTGATTATAATAAAATTTAATTTAATTTTTAGTAAATTTCGGTGGGTCATAAATTTTTTTAGTACAGATCTGAAAATAAAAAGTTTTATTATTGAAAAAGTATATAGAAAATAAATTAACCTGTTGTGCTGAACTCAGCTAACCTGTCTTACCATAGATATCACAAATTAATTGAGTAATAAACACGAAAAATTACTTTTTAATTAGTAAATTTTTTAACACATTTTAGATTTCTAGACTACTAGTTTGGCATCGTTGACTATCAGACTTCCTAATTATTACAATCAATTAATCAATCAGGTACAGGTAAAAAATTTGAAATTTTCAAATCTCCAACCTATTTTGTTTGCTAGACATTACAGTTGAGTATTAAAAAATTAGTTAATTGATTGATTGACAATAGATCAAATTGGACACTCAATAAGCATATAAATACCTCATTCAGCCTTTCCAGAACCACAGAACCACAGCTAACAAAAAATAAATAAAATGCAAAATAATTTAAGTTTCATGGATTTGAAGAGAAAAATGTGCGCTATTGGTGCAAATTTTGAAAGCATTTATTGTCAACCAACAATTACTTTTACCAGACCAGGCACTTTAAGTCCACTTGAGAATACTTACGAGTCATTCAATGAGTATACGACCGAAAATCATTCATCCCAGTTTCTAACATCTTTAAATGAAAACTCTAATCTCAACCCATTTGGTAATCACTATGACTCTGGTTACATCCAGAACAGCTCATTAATAAGCTCACCATATCTGACATCCGTCCAAAACACCTTACAACATCGTGCATTGAACAATGTAAAAAAAAGCATTCAATATCAATCGACACCAAACAAAGCTTTTTTTAACAATGACCATGGAATTGAAAAAAAACCCACAATTGAGAAGCAAACAAATAATAAAGTGAACTTTCACAGTATAACAGATTTAGCAACCAGTGCAATTTCTGATGACAGCAAAAGTGAGTCCAAACTAAGCACTAATCTATCTCAAAATTCAATCAATTCGTCGCTTAACAATTTGAATCAATCTAATGATCTTCTAAATTTTAATGAAAAATTAAAACTCATGTCACAGATGATATGTAATAAAGAAAATTCCAATGAATTGATATCACGGACTAAGCGAAAACCAAGAACCCAGATAAGCAAGCAGCAAAAAGAAATCTTGGAATATGCCTTCAAAATGAAGAGTTATCCGGACTCAAATGAAATTGAGTATTTGTGTAATCTGCTGGGATTTGAAGAAAATGTGATTCGAGTAAGTTTTTATAATTTAAATAGCTTTTATTTTTATTTTGTGTATTAATTTTTTTTAAATTTAGATATGGTTTCAAAACAAACGAGCAAGAAACAAGTCAAAAAATTGAATTGATGATTTTTTAATATAGATATTTATTTTTGAAAATATTTGTAATGTAAATTTTTGTATTATTCAAATTTTTTTTACCATTAATAAAATTATTTCAATTTTAAAAATTAATTTAAATTTTAAATCAATTTAATGCTAAAATATATTTTCATTATTGTCAATATCCGAAATCT
Source organism: Brachionus plicatilis (assembly GCA_010279815.1). Classification (NCBI taxonomy): domain Eukaryota; kingdom Metazoa; phylum Rotifera; class Eurotatoria; order Ploima; family Brachionidae; genus Brachionus; species Brachionus plicatilis. The sequence goes on from QEOQ01000508.1 coordinate 5,748,979, forward strand.
TAAATATTATAGATTTTTTCAGCTTTTCAAATATAATCTCAATTCAGCTAATTTGAAAAATTTTCAAACTTAGATGTCTAAAGGAAATATCCTTCGAATGACAAAATGTAAAATTTAATTTATTTATTTTTGGAAACATGTTTTAAATCAAGAAAAAAATTACCTTACCTTAAAAATTATTTACCCGTAATTCAAAACTTGTGTGCTATCTGTATTTCTAATTTTTTTAGTTGAAATTCAAATTTAAGAAATTAATTTAAGCTTGAAATTCACAAAATACGTTCTTTGACGATAAATATTTAAACATGCCTTACCTCTAGCTATTTAAACATATCGTTTTTAATTTACTTTTAACTAATTTATCCTTTTTTTATTTTTATTTATTTTGATTTATTTTTTTTATCTTATTTAATTTTATTTTATTTTTTTTTAATTTGAAAGAGCATCAGCTTGGGACAAATAAACGAATTAATAAATTTGACGCCTGTCATTTTTTTGAAAGACCCATAATTCACACTAAAAGCAATACTCCTAAATTATTTTAATAATTGCATTTTATACTTAAGTAAATTAAAACTCCTAACATTTAAAAAAAAATTTGCCATATATCTAATTCTAAAGGAATTACATGCTATCTTAAGGCTTTCTTCACCGCTAATTCTGTACCATTCATCAATCATCAATTTAGAAGTCTTCAACTAATTCAATTTCACCACCTAGTTCATCTGGACTTATTTCAGACTCAGGTACATACTGAGATTCGTTTAGTGATCCAAATAATGATTCAGCATCAATCGTGTTTTCATTATTATAATCATCATCCAAATTTTTATTTTTAAAATCAACTAAATGGACCATAGCTGCTTCATTAGGATCCCCGTTTGCAAAATTAAACTTTTCATCAAATTCTTTTAATCTTCATTTTAACATGAAAACATCATTCGAATTCGAATCAAAATATTAAAATATACTTTAATAAATAATAAAGATTTACTTTAAGTCGCATGTAAAATAATTTGAAAAAAAAGTTACTAAGTAACTCACTGCGTTTGGTTCCTCTCATATTTTTAAAACGATACTTAGATTAATTTCATTAACTTTCTATTCGGTTTGTACAAGCTCCAGTTTTTGAATCGAGAAAATTATAACTTTGATTTACAGTTGTGTTTATTAACTCACAATTCGACATTATATTCGTGCCAGGTAAGACCTTCTCATAAACTTTAGCTTAAGAAGGGAAATTTAAAAATTTTTTCTTTTAAAATTTTGAACTATTTAAATTTTGGTGACCAATAAAATTTTAATTTTTTGGTGTCTTAGGTAAATAAATTAAAAAAATTGGTCACATAAATATTTTTAATATTGGTTTATAATTATAAAAAGTAAAAAAATTTCAGACCACCAAACTTATATGAATAATCAGGTCACATAATACATAACCCACTTGGTCACAAAACAGGCCAGACCCAAAAAGGGTTAGGAGTTAATTTTGAAATAAAAGGGATTGCTTTATTAAATATTTGTAAAAATAATTAATATATATTTGAAAATTAAAAATTAGTCAAAATTTAGAAATTCAGATAACACTTAAGTTTTGAATTTCTAGAACTTAAACTAATTCTTAATTTTCTACTTTATTTTAATTTTTTTCTAATGTTTAATTAGATATTTCTTATCCATTTTTATTTTTAAGGATCTTAAGTTCGGTACAGTTAAACAGATTAATAATAATAATCCAAATATTAGCATTTCTTAGAAATATTTAGTCACTTAATTTAAAAAAGTTAGGAGATATTTGCCGAACTGATATAAATTGTATAGTTTACAACATAATTTAAAAATTAGATTTAGCACACAATTTATTTGAATTATTTTATAAACATTTTAAAGAGTTTAAGTATTCTGTTGTCAGTTTGAATTTACTTTGATTCTTTTTTAGAAGGTACTCAGCTAATTTTTAGTTCCTTTTGATCTAAAATTCCTAAATCGTAAAGAAGAAAATAGATAAATTTTTGAAACAAATTGATAAAAGTTTAAAATAGTAAAATCATGTCATTTTTTTTAACAAGAAAAAATTATCCCGTTTTCTTATTCTATAAAATATTTAAATAATTAAGGAAAAGATAACAAGAAGAAAAGTTTTAGAAAATGAGAAGAATATTAAGAAGAAAGAGAGGGAATAGGTAATTCAAAATAAAGTCCAGTTATTGTTGTAACTATAAGCGAAATAAATTTCTATTTAAAATTTTATTTGAAAAATTTTGAAACGATGACAAAAAAAATAAAAATGAGAAGGAGAGAAATTAGTAAATTCTAATAAAAAAATATTAAAGCAATAAACAAAAAACAAATTATAAAAAAGGTTAAGAGATGTATCTTTCTCAAAGATTAATATTAATTTAAGTAATAAAATATTATGATTCAAATTAAAAGTAAAAATTCCGAATAAAATGAATTTTAATAAATTAAAAATTGTGAAAAAAATGAATAGTTGAATAGTTTTAAAAGAAAAATTTTTAGTATGTGTAAAATAATGAAGAAGATCGATCCGGTTACAACAATAAAGTAACTACAATGATAAAAAAATTGATTTAAAAAGCTTTATCAAAAAAATACGTTTCTGGATTCTAGTAATGATTCAAAATTGTTGTTAAATCTCAAGGTATTGTATTGATGCGAAGGAGGCGAATGTAAAAAAAATTCTATTGTTCATTCTAGAGAATAAAGAAAATTTCTAAATTATCATGATTGTAGCTATTGAAATAGAACGATTCAACCAAAACAGGAGGAAAGCAATTGATTATTTGGAAAATACTAGAAATCGATATAAGGTTTGATGATTTGGAAACAGGTATAAATTAAGTCCGAAGTTTCTTTTTAAAATCATATCTAATTTCATCTGAAAAAAAAAATAAATCCAAATCAAACAATCCAAAATGAGCTTCTCAACTAGCCAATTCTCCGCCCAATTCCCAACCAAATCATTTAATTTCCCAACTCCATCACCAGCTGAATTTTCTGCTAACTTTTCAGCCAACCAATTCTCAGCCCAACAATTGCCAACCAAATCATTCAAGCTTTCAGCTGCACCACAATTGCCAGCTGCTGACTTTTCTGCCCAACAATTCCAATCAGCTGATTTCTCTGCTAACCAATTCTCAGCCCAACAATTCCAATCAGCTGATTTGTCATCAAATCAATTGTCTGCCCCAAGTTCATTCCAATTGGAAGATGTTTCCTCAAAATGGTCATCTGCCCATCAAGCTTCAAAAGATGCTGCTGCTCAATTCAAGCAAGATTTTGGTAATGAGGCTAACCAACAACAATTCAATTTTTAGGGCTTAATCATTTAACCTTGATTAAATTTTTATTTATTCTTTTAATTAATAAATAAATTTAAAGAATTATTTTGATTGATTTTAGCTTTCGAAAGGCCTTATAATTTGTATTAAAAATCGTCTAATTTCAGACTAGAACTCACATTGAACGAACACTAGAACGTTTTTTCATTGAAAAAATTGCATTTAATCCTAAAAGAAAAAAAAAAAGAAAAAAAAAGGAAAAAATATAGTATATTTAATTACTATCTTACTATAATTTAACCAACACTTATAGTTTTTTAAAGTAAAAAACTTAATTTTAGAGAATTTCTTGAAAAAATGGCACTTCTTAAGGTTCATATTAAAGAGAATATTCAACTTTGAAAATAGGCCGAAAAAAAAATCTTATTCAATTAATTTTAAAAAAATAAGATTAAATTAAAGAAAATTTAAAGATTCTAAAAATTTTAAAATAGTAAAAATAAAAATATTTTAAATATTAAATTATCGTGATTGCTAGTTTCTTTTAATTTGTCCGCCATTCAATTTTTTTATATCTGTAGTGATTTAATTTTTACTAAAAATATTTGATGCCACTACGTTCTGTGAACTTTTTATTAGGTAAGTCATAATTTTTATTTTTTATTTATTTATTCATCTTAGTGTTTTTTGATCTTATCTTCTAAAATACTCTTTTTCTTATAAAAAAATAAATTTACACGGTTATAAGCAAAAAGAAGAGATTATTAATTATTTTTTTCTATCCTTTTTAAGAGTATCGTTAACTTTTTTTTTTATTCAATGTTTCCAGAGCAGACATTCGTCTTTCATGCGAACATGGTGGACACACTCATTTATTTAAAGATATAAAAACAATTTTTTAATTTAAATCGAAATGTTTTAATTTATTGCGAGGAACGAACTAGCCGTAACGAGCTTAATAATCAGATGAAGGCATGTTTAAGAAAATCACTAAGCGCAGTGAAAAAAAACCGGTGTCGAAAATTAAGATTAATACATACGATAAAAAATACAATGCTATACAAAATTTAATTTTTCAGGAAAATATTATAATTAATACAAATTGCTCAATTAAGTTAACAAAAATTGTTCTATTTACGACAAGTGTTCTGAGTCGACTTAAAATTTGAAAAGACGATTCAAGCCAACTTTTTGAAACTCAAAGTATGATAGAATCTCATACCCAAAATACAAATGTTAACTGAAGGTGTTAGGTTTTTATTCAACATTTTAAACTTTAATTTATTGGTCAGATTTTTCTTTTGACATGAGAAACTATTTAATTGCATTTTTATTCTGCTATACTTAAGTGCAAAAACGAAAGCCACTGTTCTTTATTCTTAATGTAGACATTAAACATTTAATGAATGTTATTGTGTTTATTTAAGATAAATAAGACACTTTATCGTGCGCAAAAAGTTGTGAATAGCTATTGTCTTTATTCTATTTAGTTATGTATTATGAAAAAGGTCCGATTCGTTTTTTTTTCATCATCACTTTCTTGTGAGAAAAAATCAGTTTCTTTATTTAAATTAGAACCTTGATTTTCGATTTCTGGTGTTCCTTTTTCCGATCTAAAGATAGGTCCTTGAGTTTCAATTTCCGTTGTTCCTTTTTTCGAACTAAAGACGGGCCTTTGGTTAGATGATAAAACCTTTAAGATTTTATTTACATTTTTTAAAGTGACTTACTTCTAATATTTTAGGGAGACAGTCCAGTGCATCCAATTTTTGCTATTTTCTCCAAGATTTTTTTCTATTCGGCTTTTTATAATATGCATGTTACCCTGAATAATCACTTATTCATCAGCTTGTCAACTGATGCACAAATATAAGTAAGAATTATACTTGTCACGTATCTCAGAAGTTAGACGCTTCGAAATGCTGACATATACATTAAGCACTAAGCTCATATCTTGACTTAATTATAAGCTCGTGTTCTTGACACGAGCATATAGGTATAAATATGAATTCCATTCTTGGAACTTCAGAACGTTCAATATCTTAAATAAAGCTTTTAAAAGATTAAACATTGTTTATTATAAACCGGTCACATGCAACTTTTAATTTTTTTTTTTAAAAATAAGAATATTACTTCCTCATTTTTAGCGAAATTGTTTATCCCCAATTCTATTCAAACTGTTATTTTTTGCTTGTTTTCTTTTTTTGCTTGTTTTGCAAATTTAACCCATCCTGATCATCTCTTACCGAAAGCATTTCGAATGACTTAGATATTGTCATTTTTCGCTTTAATGATGCTCTGGTCAGTTTCTTTGGTAATTGTTTCTCCTCATCATCATCATCAGAGCTCTCCACTGCTGCCTAAGATTTTTTAGAAGCATTCTCATGAGCAACAACATCTTCAGAAATGAGTTCTGGAATTGGTTCCTGAGATAAAGGTCCTGGTTCGTCGATTGGAGCTGTTAGTAAAATGCCAGGTTTTTCAATTCTTACATCTTTCGCGAATAATTCAGCCAAGAGTTCAAATTATCTTTTTGGATGTAATAAGAAAACTGTAATTACTCCATTAATTTCAAACTTTTTAAAAAATATAAAATAAAAAAATTAAATGTTTTACTATAAATTACTTAGTCAAAATTTCGGAAATCTTTACAGTCTTCTGTGCGGATATTGCAGATCGATCCAAGATAGTCTGAAAGCGCCCCTAATATTTGATAATTTTTAAAAAATACGGACCAAAATACAATTTTTTCGTTCCGAATTTTTGGTTCCATTTTTTAAATTAATTATTTTTTCTTGATTCAAATATAAGATTAAAAAAATTAAAATGGATTTTATAGAGAAACAGAAGTAAAAATTACGGAATTTATCTTTAATGAACTTTAATGAGCACCATTCATAGTAGGCAATTTTTGTGCTTCTTTCCTGAATAGTTTCTAGCATTTTATAGATGCTGTATTTTCTCGTCTTTTAATGAAAAGTTTCATTCAATTTTGAAAGAGCATGAAAAATGAGCGATGTTTAAATTTATGTTTTAAAAAATAGATGGGACTTCATGCAGTCTTGATATTAAATAAATTACATCAAACATAGAATATTTTGATATTTTAAAAGAAAAATCTTTAAATTTTATTTATATCTTTACACAAATAAAAAGATTAAAAAAAAATTTAAAATTTAAAAACATTTTTTTGTTTAAAAAGTAAAATTTATATAAAATCTTTTTTTTAATTTTGATTTTTTAAAAAAAATTGTCTCAAAATCATATTCCTAACTCACTCAATAACAGTTCAAATCAAAATGGAGGCTAATAAAATCAAATATTTCTTATTTTCAAAATACTGTAGAATCATTTTTGTATAAAAAGATGGTTTTATAAATTTATTAAAAAGTTTTGGGGCAAAATGATTAAATACGGGGTAATTCGATCGAAAGGGGTATTTTGAGCAATGCGAAATTTCGGTAAAAAATTTCAATAAAAAAAGGAAAAATTTAAAAATTTTTTTTTCCGATTGTACAAAAATGTTTCTGCAGACAGTACAATATTGTACAAACGAATTAACAGCTCTACAAAAACTCTGCAATTTATTGCATATTTTAATCAAATATTTTCTGATGAAATGCATTTTACAGAAAATTGCAGTTTTTGCAGCGTAAAATTCGTTTGAACAAATAAAAAAAACAAAAAAAACAAGCTTTTTATTATACGAACCCTGAATAATAAGATAATTCAAAATAGTTGAATAACATATAATTTTATTAAAGAAAAAAAACAATTTTCAAAAGTTGTCAAACGGTCTTCACATTAAAAAATTGTCCCATGTACAATACCTGTATTTGCTGAATTAGATAATTCGAAGCTGAGCTTTTAGATATTTGCAATGAGTTCTATGGTTGAATTTATTTTTAATGGTAAAAACTAACTAAATTGTGTAAATCTTTTACAAATATACGTAAATCCTAGTGGCAAATCGTGACTATGATTATAAAATGTAAAAAATTATATAAATTTATGAAAACTTATCTCAAAAAAATATTATGGACATATTTCGATTTTATC
>QEOQ01000508.1:5756644-5776272 GCA_010279815.1 Brachionus plicatilis
TTGACTTTTATTTTCGCTTATTCTTTTTTTTTATTTATTTATTTCTTTTTTAAACTAGAAAAATCAATTTTCGAAAAATAATTATTTTTTAAAGAATAAATCTAGAATAAAAATAAAAAAAAATAGAGGGTTATATTTTACAAAATTTCTATCCTAAATATTCAATCTTTTAAACAAACAAAATGATGGTAAATTATTATAAAGTCGTTTTGAAAATCATGGAAAAATTTTCGTATTGAATCTTTTATTTTTTGATTATTAAAAACATGAAATAAAATTTAATTTTTAGATTGATAATGATAAGCGAAATAAATTTCTATTTGATTATATTCTAAAGATTATTTTTTTTAGATTTTAATTTAAAAATGTACATTGAAAAGCAATTATTTAATTTTTGTATATTTTAGTCAAGGATACACCATGAACTTTAAATTGGCTTCCAGATTGTCCGTATGTGAACAGAACCATTTCACTCATAAGTTGCTTAGCCAAGTGGCTAGAAAAAAATTTAATACAAAAAACCCAAGATTAGCTAGAAAAAATGAGAAAAAATGTGGAAGGAAAATAAATATTAGAAACTGTCTGATTTCGCTAAACCCAAATTTCTTGCTATAAAATTAGAAAATAAATTAAAAGTTTTTATTTCAAAACAAATCTGCAACATTAATCTAATCTAAAAAAGAAGTTTAAAGTGCGATCAAAAGTTTAAAGATAAGAGTTTTAAGTGAGATCTTTATAAAAGAATTTAAAAAAGTTCTCTTATGTCACTCATAAGGATCATTAAGTTATTTTTGTTTCATGATACTTCAATCGGATACCCAGAAGATGAAATCCGAAATTCAGAAAATGTAAATTAGGTCTTGAAAATAATAAAATATTTTCCACTTGAGACAAGTATCGAATCAATCTTCTAAGAGATAAGAATCGATCTCAATGAAGACAGAGCAAACAAATAAATTTCAAAATTTATTACAAAAAAGCAAAACGATGAACTAAACTTAAAATAAAATACTGAATTTTATTCCCTAACCAGCCAAGCTTAGATCAGATATTTTAAAAGTGTAAATAAAAATATCAAATTGTAAAACGGTTTTTTTAAATTTTAATCTAAAAAATCATTAACTAGCATGAAAGCTGAAAAGAAGACGCCGACATTCGAAACCGCTGGATATTTTTTTTTTCAAAATTATTTAGAATTAAAACATATTTTATAATCTAATTTAAATTATTTGGTTTGTACATACAAAACTAATAAAATAGCCTATTCCAATCGAGCCTCATAATGAGCGAATATTTGATAGCCGAAAGAAAAAAAATATGTATTTTTAAAATTTATTAATATTCTATTCTATATTGTTAAATCTTTAAAAAAAATGAAATTTAATTTAAAAATGTTGTTTATAATTAGCTTAGTTGCCGAAGTTTTGCTTGAATTGAGCGAGACCCTCATTTGAAGCTTGATGGGCAGCTGACCATTTTGAAGAATAATCTTCGAATTGATTTGAGCTTGGGGCAGAAAATTGGCTTGATGACAAATCGGCTGACTGGAATTGTTGAGCAGAGAATTGGTTGGAAGATAAGTCAGCTGATGGCAATTGTGGTGCAGCAGAGAGTTGGCTGCTTGAGAATTGGTTTGCAGAAAAATCAGTTGATGGCAATTGTGGTGCAGCAGAGAGTTGGCTGCTTGAGAATTGGTTGCTTGAAAATTGGTTGGCAGAAGAGTCAGCAGAAGGAAATTGTGAGCTAGCAGATGAAAAACTGAAAGTACTGTTTGATTTAGTTGAAAATTGAGATGGTATTTCGCTGGCGTAATCAACTTGTGGAAAGTTAAATGTTTTTGGTTGCTGAGAAGTGAATTCTGCTGGGATTTGTGGAGCTTGAGCTGCTGGAGCTGGAGCTGAGAAATCAGCTGGGTTAAAATTGAATGATTTAGTTGGCAATTGAGCACTGAATTGGCTAGTTGAGAAACTCATTTTTGTAATTTAAATTATTGGATTTTTTCTTGATATCGATATACAATTTCTCTCCTTTTTTATACCCAAAATTTAAATCAACAACCCATAAAGATTGCATGCAGCAGAATATACAAAGTTTCATATAAACCATCGATCTAATAGACCATTAAATAAAAGAAATTTTAACATAATACCTTTTTGTTACCTATTGCGTAATGTTCTAAATGTTTTAGCTCTACCATTATACAAGTTTTCTGAATTTTTTTTTTAATGTTTTCTCATTCCAGAAAAAAAATATGTTTTTATCAAAAAACCACAAAAGCAAAAATTAACAAAAAAAAAAGTATATTCTTTTGTTGATGAAAATCGATCAAGTTTCTTTTTCTAATTTACAATTTCTTTTTTCTAATTATCTTGATTTATTTGGTTAATTCAAATTTTATTTAATTTTCATTTTAAAGTTAAATTTTACTAATTTTTCCTTTCTAAAACTCCGTTGATGTTTTTTTATTAACTTTAGTTTTTATCCATAAAATGCTTTATTTAGATTATTGAGTCACAACTATCAGTTGCTTTATTACAATCTTTGATTTGTTTAATTTCAAAATTCTTCTTGGAGAAAAATATTAAAATTTTTTTTGAAATTTTTTTCAATCAATTCTTTTTATTATTTCATTTTCATTATTCTTTGATGTATCTTTATTAACTTGAATTCTTATCTTTAAAATTCTTTATTTAGATTATTGAATGATTAATTAGTTAGAAAACTCTTTATCGTTTCATTTTAACATTAATTTTTGTTTAATTTTATTAAGGGATTTTATGCTTTGGAATATAATTAAAATTTATTTCTTGTTCTTTTAGCTATTTAAAAAAATTCAATTTCAGAATTTAGAAAAGTCTTCAAATATTTATTTAATTCGTATATCAATTAAAATTAAAATAAGTTAAATTTTAAATTTATAATTAGTCTCAAACTTTTATTTATTTATTAATTAATTTAAATAAAATAATATTGCACTTTTTCAATTTTAAACAATTATTTTGAATTCGATCGACATTCTAAAAAGAATCTCTAATTTAAACATTAGCTTATTATTAAAATTTTATTATTTTTATAAATCAATTCATAAACAAAGTCAAAAGAGAAAAATTTGCCAAACGAAAATCTTGAAAAATAAAATGAAAATTATTTAATTTATTTTTAAATTTTTTGCAAATTTTAAACAATTATATTGGGATTTCACTTCTTTAACCAATAGCAAAAATATTTGAAAAGCTATTGAGAAAACAAATAGCTCATTATTTTGAATTGAATAAGATATTCTTTAATTGTCAACATGATTTTAGATCTGAACATTCTTGTCAAACAGTCATTAATGAGTATATTACAGGCGAACCTCGTTATAACGAATCGCTCCGTTCCAAAAAAATGCGTTCGTTATAACGAGGTTCGTTATATAGAGGTTTCCATTATGAATGAATGGGAAAAAAATAAAAAAAATGCGTATATCCAAGGACATCCAGTTTCGATTGAAAGAGTTGGAGAACCCCGATGTCGCTTTTGCGAAAGTACGGAACATAAAGTAGTACAATGCAAACTCAAAGACCTAAAATGTGTCAAATGTAATGGACGTTGGCAAACTGCACCTAGCAAGACTAATTGCCAATTCAAACGATGATCATCTATTTGATGATGGTGAAGGAGTAGAAATCATAGTAGTTGACGAAATTGATCTCCAAATCAACAAAAATACATCCCAGTCTAATAATTTGAACAACAAAAACTACCAAAACACTCAAATGATGACAAATGTGGACACAAATGGTGACGAAGTTAATTATCCATCACCTCAATTAGGGTATAATTCCCCCTCCAAGGAAAATTCCAGCTCAAAAAGAATGCCATTACCAAATATTCAAACGCCATTTTGAACCCTTTGGGACAATTACCTACAAATAATACTAGCTAAGGCACCTTACCTTTTTAATTTTCCAGGAATTAATTCCCAATCCGACCTAGCCCTACACGCCTGTTAAGCGCTCCATATTCAAGCGCTGATTTCAAGATTATTAAAGCCCGCTAAGACAAATCGGACTCGTAAGCTTGGCCAAAAGTCCACTCCGGAAAGTGTCACTGGGAAAAAAGCTCGGACTAGCAGGAAAAACAACAAAAACACCAAATACAAAGAAAACGAAGAAAGAATGGACAAGGAAATTGAATCAGAAGCCTCAAAACTTCTCAATCTCAGTTCTAGCAAGCCAAATTCTTAATAAATTTCAATTTTTCCTCTACCTATTCTTCTTAATCTCCTAGACAATTTAACTTTTATTTAATTTAAATCTTATTTACTTATTTATTTTATTTTAATTTAATATATATTTTTAAAAAATGCCTAAAAAAACTTTAAATCGCCTGTTCTTAAAAATGTCCATTGGAACAGCAATTTACTGTTCAACAAAATAGAACTTCTTGAGCTTCTAATTATTAAACACCAAGTCACCCGACATAGTCATGTTAAATGAAATTAAGTTAGATAAACAAAGAGCAAATAGTTTACTCAATATCAGGGATTATCTGAGCATAAACAAATGTAGAAATTCTAGAAGGGGTGGGGTTGCAATATTAATAAAAAATAATGTTGGGTTTAATGAATTGGTGGAACTCGATTCTATAAACTGTGAAATAATTGGAATTAAAGTACCTGTAAAAATTGGTTCCCTGAGGAAAAACATTAACTTAATAAGTATCTACCAGCCACCAAATCATAAAAATCCATTAGACCCTAGTATAATCGAATATATTGAGAAACACTTCGATTACTTCGTAATTGGTGGTGATTTTAACTCGATGCTAAGTAGTCTAGGTAACAAAACTAATGATAATGGTAAAATTTTGGAAGATATTTTAGAAAACCCTCGTTTTCAAATAGTGAATGACGACTGTCCTACCTTTACACTTAGTCATCGTGATTACTCCTCTGTCCTAGACCTCTTCATACTTAGCAGTAATTTAGGCTCACATTTTAATATTTTTCGGGTAATAGACGATGATTTGCTAAGCGATCATTTTTCTATTGAGCTTGAACTTGGATTTGAGCTACTGAAAATTGAAAGAAATCACAGATCTACTCTCAATTATAGGAAAGCTGATTGGGAAAAATTTAAGCGAAGTCTGGACTCTTGTGTTTTTGACTTGCTGTCAGGTGACACAAATCACATTAACAGTCAAATTTCTACTCAAATGCTAGACGCAGCAAACTCTGCAATTCCTAGATTCCACCGAAAAAATTTAAAAAATCACTTCCAGCCTATTTAGTATAGCTAATTTCAAATCGCAAAGTGTTAAAAAAGTCAAAAACAAGACAAGGCTAACCAGGGCGGAGTGTAATAAGCTTACTAATAAAATCAGATTTGAAATAGAAAAATTCAAAAGCGAGAATTGGGATACATTTCTTAAGTCTCTTGGCCTAATCCAAACTCTTCCCGTCCTTTTTGGAAAAAAGTTAATTCGTTTAAAAAAAACTCCTCCGGAAATGTTATCCCCAAACTGGTCCTCAATTCAAAAGAGTTTAAAACAGATTCCGAAAAAGCTACACTTTTTAAAGAGATTATTCGAGAAACCTTTACTCACGAAAGAAATGATTCCTTCGACAATGACTTTCGAGACATGTTCGAAGAATTTGTATCAAATAAGGATTATCTGAAAGACAATCATTATTTGAATGCCGAAAAGTCTTTTCCTAAAATCACAATTGAAGAGCTAAAAAAAAACATTAGAAAACTAAAAGACGAGTCAGCCCCTGGACCTGACAACTTAAGTAACCGTATGTTGAAAAATCTCCCTGACTCGTTCATACTCGGTCTAGCGAGTTTTTTCAACCTCTGTCTAGCTACATCCGAAATCCCAGAAGCTTGGAAAACCTCTAAAATAACAATGATCCCCAAAAAAAAAGTTAGTTCTGACCCGTCTAAATACCGGCTAATATTAGTGTCACTAGCTGTCTTTGAAAAGTTCTTGAAAGGATTATTACAAATAGGCTTTACAATTTCCTTGAACACAAGAGTCTTATCTGCAAGGAACAGTCTGGTTTTAGGTAGCACCGACGTACCTCCGACAATTTAGTATTTTTAACTCAAAAGGTCTCTGAAACTTTAGTTAGAAAGAAAAAAGTATGTTCCCTCTTCTTCGACATCTCTAAGGCGTTTGACAAGGTATGGCATAGTGGATTAATCTACAAACTTACCAAAATGGGGCCCCTCTCTACATTCTGGAGTGGGTGGTAAACATTTTAAAAAATCGAAGTTTTTTTGTGAAAGTAAATAACTTTGTCTCGGATTCAGGGTCCATAGATACTGGAGTTCCCCAGGGTGCAGTCATTAGTCCTTTACTCTTTACTATTTTTATTAATGATATCCCCAAGCAGGACCAAAAAAAACACTCATATTCCTTGTTATTTGCCGATGACCTGGTGACCTTTTTTATTTTTAAAAAGTATGGCAACATTGCTAACATTATAAATAACTATCTTAAAAAATTGCAGCTGTGGCTACAAAAATGGAGGCTAAAGATGTCTACAGAAAAATGTAGCTACATTCTTTACTCTGGTAATCCGTCAAAAAACATTAAGCTTAGTCTAAAACTATTAGGAAAACAAATACCCTACACTGACTCCCCAGTCTTCCTTGGAATAAAATTTGACCAAAGTCTTTGTTTCAACTCCCAGGTTGAATTCATTCGTTCTAGATGTCATGATCGCGTAAATTTAATTAAAATTTTGTCACACAGATCGTGGAAGTTAAATAAAAAAACCTTAATTGGAGTCTATAATGCACTTATAGGTTCCATTATAGACTATAGTTTTTTCATCCTATCCCGTGTCTCCCAGACAATCATTCAAAAACTGCAAGTAATTCAAAATACATGTTTTAAATCAATCTTTCACTTACCTTATGACACACCTTCTATTCAACTTTCTGGCCTTCTCGAGGACCAAAAGGTTGATAAAATTGAGTCTACACTCAGAATTCTGCTCGAAAAGTACATAAAAAAAAAGTTTAATATTTAAAAACACACTCATTACTTCACTCATACAGGATTATATTGATGTTTTTGTTGAAAGCTCAAGAAGTTCTGAACTTAAAACCCTCCAGTCTCAAATGAGCTATTTCAATGGACAACTGTTTTTCTGTAACATTTCCGATTTCTTTTTCAACTTCTAATGTCATTTTATTAATTTAATTAATTCAACACAACTTTTTATATGGACACTTTTTTAAAATTTTAAATACCAATGGCGAAAGGAGTTTCATTACTCAAAGCCTTTTTTTTTTGAAATTTTAAATAAACTATTAACAACAACAACAGGAAAAAGTAAATTTTAGGTTAAATTTTAAAAAATGATTTATTTTTTAAGAGGTTTATCATTAAGAATTGTTATTGATGAGCAAGTTAATCAAGTAAATGGCGATCCAGAAATTGACGCTGAATATTCTATCGATTCTGAGGATGATAGCGACTCTATAGAAACAGAAAACGATCAATGTTTTGAAACTGGTTCTGTTTTTGGCTCGTTGAATGGTGATATAGATAGAATTGATGATTTTGAATCAAGTGAAGAGTCTAGTTTACCAGGCGATTCAGAAGAAAACTAAACTCGTGATGATGAACCAACACTAGCCGGATCTTGTACTTCAAGTTCGTTGACTAAAAAAAATACTGAGATGAATGATGATCCTGATAATTATGATGTAGATAATGATGACACTGCTGCTGCGACAAATTAACAGACATTAACCAACAAGTTCAAAAATTTTACTTTACTTGATCAAAAATCGAAATCAAATTATTACGAAAAAAATCACAAGAGATATCTATGGCCTCCGAAGATGTACAGATCGAAATAAAGAAAGTTTTAAGTGGGAAAAAAAATCCAGTTGAATGTTCTGATTGTGGTCGATATTTTGAGGGCGAAAAAGGTATGAAAATAAATCAGTCAAGAGTTCATAAAAATAAATGATTTTCATATTTTTTAATTTTTTTTTAATTCGGTCATTAAGATTTACTCTAAAAGAATTCAAATGTTTATAAAGATTTTAAAAACAACAAAAAAAATTCTGGACACACATTTATTTTCCGGGTCACCATTTTTTTCTTGGTCACAAAAACCCTGGTCAAAAACTTTTATGACCAGGGTTTCAAATTATAAGTACCTCAGGGATCAGTTTTGGATCCACTCATTATTCTTATTTTGTAAATGATCTACCATTTTTATTTAAAAATTTAAATATCAAAATGTTTGCAGATGGTACAACATTAGGATCTCTGATAAAGATCTTGAAACAACTTTGAAAAGTCTAAACTTTACAACAAAAATTAAAAAAATGGAGTACTTTAAACAAAATTGACATCGAATTAGAAAAGGAAATTGGCAATAGAATCCAACTTAAGCAATCAAAAATATCAACTTTTTTAAAATCAAATTAATTTTTTGTTTTCATTTTCAATAAATATTTTTTTCTCTTTAAATAAAATTCAATTTTTCGTTTAATAAAAATTTTGTAGAAAGCAGAACCAAAAATTTTTTTTTAGTTTTTTCCCATTCATTCATAATGGAAACCTCTATATAACGAACCTCGTTATAACGAACGCATTTTTTTGGAACGGAGCGATTCGTTATAACGAGGTTCGCCTGTAATATACTCATTAATGACTGTTTGACAAGAATGTTCAGATCTAAAATCATGTTGACAATTAAAGAATATCTTATTCAATTCAAAATAATGAGCTATTTGTTTTCTCAATAGCTTTTCAAATATTTTTGCTATTGGTTAAAGAAGTGAAATCCCAATATAATTGTTTAAAATTTGCAAAAAATTTAAAAATAAATTAAATAATTTTCATTTTATTTTTCAAGATTTTCGTTTGGCAAATTTTTCTCTTTTGACTTTGTTTATGAATTGATTTATAAAAATAATAAAATTTTAATAATAAGCTAATGTTTAAATTAGAGATTCTTTTTAGAATGTCGATCGAATTCAAAATAATTGTTTAAAATTGAAAAAGTGCAATATTATTTTATTTAAATTAATTAATAAATAAATAAAAGTTTGAGACTAATTATAAATTTAAAATTTAACTTATTTTAATTTTAATTGATATACGAATTAAATAAATATTTGAAGACTTTTCTAAATTCTGAAATTGAATTTTTTTAAATAGCTAAAAGAACAAGAAATAAATTTTAATTATATTCCAAAGCATAAAATCCCTTAATAAAATTAAACAAAAATTAATGTTAAAATGAAACGATAAAGAGTTTTCTAACTAATTAATCATTCAATAATCTAAATAAAGAATTTTAAAGATAAGAATTCAAGTTAATAAAGATACATCAAAGAATAATGAAAATGAAATAATAAAAAGAATTGATTGAAAAAAATTTCAAAAAAAATTTTAATATTTTTCTCCAAGAAGAATTTTGAAATTAAACAAATCAAAGATTGTAATAAAGCAACTGATAGTTGTGACTCAATAATCTAAATAAAGCATTTTATGGATAAAAACTAAAGTTAATAAAAAAACATCAACGGAGTTTTAGAAAGGAAAAATTAGTAAAATTTAACTTTAAAATGAAAATTAAATAAAATTTGAATTAACCAAATAAATCAAGATAATTAGAAAAAAGAAATTGTAAATTAGAAAAAGAAACTTGATCGATTTTCATCAACAAAAGAATATACTTTTTTTTTTGTTAATTTTTGCTTTTGTGGTTTTTTGATAAAAACATATTTTTTTTCTGGAATGAGAAAACATTAAAAAAAAAATTCAGAAAACTTGTATAATGGTAGAGCTAAAACATTTAGAACATTACGCAATAGGTAACAAAAAGGTATTATGTTAAAATTTCTTTTATTTAATGGTCTATTAGATCGATGGTTTATATGAAACTTTGTATATTCTGCTGCATGCAATCTTTATGGGTTGTTGATTTAAATTTTGGGTATAAAAAAGGAGAGAAATTGTATATCGATATCAAGAAAAAATCCAATAATTTAAATTACAAAAATGAGTTTCTCAACTAGCCAATTCAGTGCTCAATTGCCAACTAAATCATTCAATTTTAACCCAGCTGATTTCTCAGCTCCAGCTCCAGCAGCTCAAGCTCCACAAATCCCAGCAGAATTCACTTCTCAGCAACCAAAAACATTTAACTTTCCACAAGTTGATTACGCCAGCGAAATACCATCTCAATTTTCAACTAAATCAAACAGTACTTTCAGTTTTTCATCTGCTAGCTCACAATTTCCTTCTGCTGACTCTTCTGCCAACCAATTTTCAAGCAACCAATTCTCAAGCAGCCAACTCTCTGCTGCACCACAATTGCCATCAACTGATTTTTCTGCAAACCAATTCTCAAGCAGCCAACTCTCTGCTGCACCACAATTGCCATCAGCTGACTTATCTTCCAACCAATTCTCTGCTCAACAATTCCAGTCAGCCGATTTGTCATCAAGCCAATTTTCTGCCCCAAGCTCAAATCAATTCGAAGATTATTCTTCAAAATGGTCAGCTGCCCATCAAGCTTCAAATGAGGGTCTCGCTCAATTCAAGCAAAACTTCGGCAACTAAGCTAATTATAAACAACATTTTTAAATTAAATTTCATTTTTTTTAAAGATTTAACAATATAGAATAGAATATTAATAAATTTTAAAAATACATATTTTTTTTCTTTCGGCTATCAAATATTCGCTCATTATGAGGCTCGATTGGAATAGGCTATTTTATTAGTTTTGTATGTACAAACCAAATAATTTAAATTAGATTATAAAATATGTTTTAATTCTAAATAATTTTGAAAAAAAAAATATCCAGCGGTTTCGAATGTCGGCGTCTTCTTTTCAGCTTTCATGCTAGTTAATGATTTTTTAGATTAAAATTTAAAAAAACCGTTTTACAATTTGATATTTTTATTTACACTTTTAAAATATCTGATCTAAGCTTGGCTGGTTAGGGAATAAAATTCAGTATTTTATTTTAAGTTTAGTTCATCGTTTTGCTTTTTTGTAATAAATTTTGAAATTTATTTGTTTGCTCTGTCTTCATTGAGATCGATTCTTATCTCTTAGAAGATTGATTCGATACTTGTCTCAAGTGGAAAATATTTTATTATTTTCAAGACCTAATTTACATTTTCTGAATTTCGGATTTCATCTTCTGGGTATCCGATTGAAGTATCATGAAACAAAAATAACTTAATGATCCTTATGAGTGACATAAGAGAACTTTTTTAAATTCTTTTATAAAGATCTCACTTAAAACTCTTATCTTTAAACTTTTGATCGCACTTTAAACTTCTTTTTTAGATTAGATTAATGTTGCAGATTTGTTTTGAAATAAAAACTTTTAATTTATTTTCTAATTTTATAGCAAGAAATTTGGGTTTAGCGAAATCAGACAGTTTCTAATATTTATTTTCCTTCCACATTTTTTCTCATTTTTTCTAGCTAATCTTGGGTTTTTTGTATTAAATTTTTTTCTAGCCACTTGGCTAAGCAACTTATGAGTGAAATGGTTCTGTTCACATACGGACAATCTGGAAGCCAATTTAAAGTTCATGGTGTATCCTTGACTAAAATATACAAAAATTAAATAATTGCTTTTCAATGTACATTTTTAAATTAAAATCTAAAAAAAATAATCTTTAGAATATAATCAAATAGAAATTTATTTCGCTTATCATTATCAATCTAAAAATTAAATTTTATTTCATGTTTTTAATAATCAAAAAATAAAAGATTCAATACGAAAATTTTTCCATGATTTTCAAAACGACTTTATAATAATTTACCATCATTTTGTTTGTTTAAAAGATTGAATATTTAGGATAGAAATTTTGTAAAATATAACCCTCTATTTTTTTTTATTTTTATTCTAGATTTATTCTTTAAAAAATAATTATTTTTCGAAAATTGATTTTTCTAGTTTAAAAAAGAAATAAATAAATAAAAAAAAAGAATAAGCGAAAATAAAAGTCAATCAAAATAATTTTTTATATTTATTTATTAATAAAAGAATAAATAAAAATTTAATCAAGGTTAACTGATTAAGCCCTAAAAATTGAATTGTTGTTGGTTAGCCTCATTACCAAAATCTTGCTTGAATTGAGCAGCAGCATCTTTTGAAGCTTGATGGGCAGATGACCATTTTGAGGAAACATCTTCCAATTGGAATGAACTTGGGGCAGACAATTGATTTGATGACAAATCAGCTGATTGGAATTGTTGGGCTGAGAATTGGTTAGCAGAGAAATCAGCTGATTGGAATTGTTGGGCAGAAAAGTCAGCAGCTGGCAATTGTGGTGCAGCTGAAAGCTTGAATGATTTGGTTGGCAATTGTTGGGCTGAGAATTGGTTAGCAGAGAAATCAGCTGATTGGAATTGTTGGGCAGAAAAGTCAGCAGCTGGCAATTGTGGTGCAGCTGAAAGCTTGAATGATTTGGTTGGCAATTGTTGGGCTGAGAATTGGTTGGCTGAAAAGTTAGCAGAAAATTCAGCTGGTGATGGAGTTGGGAAATTAAATGATTTGGTTGGGAATTGGGCGGAGAATTGGCTAGTTGAGAAGCTCATTTTGGATTGTTTGATTTGGATTTATTTTTTTTTTCAGATGAAATTAGATATGATTTTAAAAAGAAACTTCGGACTTAATTTATACCTGTTTCCAAATCATCAAACCTTATATCGATTTCTAGTATTTTCCAAATAATCAATTGCTTTCCTCCTGTTTTGGTTGAATCGTTCTATTTCAATAGCTACAATCATGATAATTTAGAAATTTTCTTTATTCTCTAGAATGAACAATAGAATTTTTTTTACATTCGCCTCCTTTGCATCAATTAATAAATGGTTATTGACCGAAAAAAAATCAGATAAAATCGAAATATGTCCATAATATTTTTTTGAGATAAGTTTTCATAAATTTATATAATTTTTTACATTTTATAATCATAGTCACGATTTGCCACTAGGATTTACGTATATTTGTAAAAGATTTACACAATTTAGTTAGTTTTTTGAATTTTTTTACGAATGCTGTAAAATCAAATTAATATTATTGAATATAGAAAGCTTGAATGTTGTAAACTTGAACATTGTTCTCTTGATCCCAAAGCTATTCATAAATCTTGAATAAAAATATTCGAAGGTTTTTTCACCATTAGCCTTTTTTGACATTGATTCAATCTGATTGTCACTATTCCTTAAATTATATTTTAAAATCCTTGTGACATCTAGAGAGTTTTTGATTTAGTTTTCAAACAAGCTAAAGACTGTGTCGTTGAAAAAGGTTTTAAGAATCTCCTTATAATGGGTGACTTTAACTTTCCATCAATCATCTGGTCAAATGGCTGTGACGCTTAGTGATAATTTTCTATATCAGCATGTAAATGTGCCCGTTTTTCAAATGTCAAACGAAAAAGCTGTCAACGCTTTGGGTTTGATTTTAAGGACTCAGCCTGACAGCTTGTATGCAATCGATAAAAAATTTGTCCTAGGTAACTTTAATAAAGGACATCTGGTCATCTTTTTAAATTTTGTTCTCAAAAATAAAGTTAGTAAGCAATCATATACCTGTAAAAAATAGATTTAAAAAAAAGCTGAATTGAAAAAATTGCTCATTTTCTATCAAATATTGGGGCTGTGAAGTTCATTTCAATTGGGTTGTTTCAATTCAGAAAAATTTGAATAACTTTTTTACTATAAGGAACAATTTAGTTCTGTAGAATATGCTTAATGTTTAAGAAACTTTGATTAATCCGAAAATATATGTCTGCAAAAACTCTGCAAAGTAAGTGCACAATTGATTAGAATACTTTATAATTGGGTGCAAAATGCAGAAAATTGCAGAGTATTTTGCAGACTTATTTTACTGAATTTTGCAAATTTGCTTATAATTAAGCATTTTATAGAAATAAATTATCTCTTTTGGTAAACAAGTTATTCAAGTTTTTCTGAGTTGATAAAAAGAGCCAAACTAACATATAGACAAAATTTAGAGGAAAAAGCTAATAAGAATCCATAAACATTGCGCAAATACCTAAACAATCAAAAAGTAATAAAAAAATCATTCAAAGCATTAAAAAAGTCAAACAATGAATTAAAGCAAGAACCGAAAGATATATCAAATCTTCTTAATAATATTTTCAAGATGTTATTGAACAAGATGGTGAGCTTCCTCCTTTTGAAGTTGAATTTAATGAAAACTGGTCAGAATATATTAACATTGAACCAAATGATATTAGTTATGAAATTGTATTTAAAAAATTACAAAACTAAAATCCAAATCAGAGTTGTTTTTAAGTTACAAGTCTTAAGTCAAGTCAAGTCAATGAATTGACTTAAATTTTTTTTTTTTTTAAGCCAAGTCAATGATTTAATAAATCCATATTTGATACCAATATAGAAGTTGCTTCCAAATTCCTGGCTGTTAATCTTGACCCATGTGGTCTGTTAATGCAACCAAATTATGAAAAAATTCTTTCAACTGGTCCAAATCAAGCAGATATTGATAAAATTTTTTGTGCAAGTCATAAATTAGACTTAGTAACAAAAAAAAAATTTTAAGTCATGACTTTGACTTAAATTTTTGTGACTTAGACTTAAAACTGTGACTTCAAAACAAGTCTGATCCAAATTTTAAGTTAAAAATCTTTAATGAGGATATTCTTTATGCCAAAGGAATTAAATTCCTTGATTTCATATTGGATGAGTGTCTTACTTTTAAGCCCCATGTTGAAAACATTAAAAAGAAATGCTCAGATAGACTGAACATTATTAGAATTTTGTTCAATAAGAGTTGGAAATTGAGCCATTCTACCCTAAGTAATATTTTCAAGTGCCTGATCCGATCAATTATAGATTACTCCTTCCTAACAATAAATCTCCTCTCTGATGCTAACCTCCTTAAACTACGAGTTATTCAAAACAATGCAATCAGATCTATCCTTAAGTAACCTTTCCGTACCAATAGCACCGATCACTCAGAGTTTGAAAAAATATTAAGGTTTGAGTCCATAACTGATCGTCTCTCTGGTTTAAATGAAAAATATATTTATAAAAGTCTTAACTATTGACTACCACTGATTGCCAGATTGGTAGATGAATACAACCGAGGTTTTACATCTAGATTTGTGAGTATATCGACTCCCTTATGTGGTTGCTTCTTAGTTATTTACAATTTTTTCAATACTAAAAATTGATTTTTATTTTTAGATTTTTTTGATTTTTTTTTTGTTAAATTTTGAGTTTGGTATTAATTTTAAAAAAAAACTAAATTACTATTTTTTTGTTCGTTTTATGTTTATTCACAACTATATTTTTTTAGTCCAAATTTTGTTTATAAAAAGACTTTAAAATCATATAACTGGCTGAAGGAGCCCTGCTCGTCTTTCTTTTTCTAAAAAGAAATAAACTATTAATAATAATTAGCCTATCAAAAATTTTTTAAATGTGAATTTAACCTAATAAATTAAACTAAAATGTTCTTAAATTTTGTGAGACTAAATAAGAGAAATATTTATGCAAATCGTGTAAAATTTTTTGATTTTTCTAATAAATTTAAAATCATTACAGTATTCTTTTAGAAATTTTTTATTGATTTAATCATTTTACTTTAATAATCGAGAAAAAACTTGCATCAAATTTATAATTTTGATGCAGAATATTTATTCGTTTCAAAATCCATATGACCCAAATTGACCTGCACCTGAGTATTGTTGAAAATTTGGGTATTGAGGAAAGCTGGATTGTGTCTGTGGGGCAGATGGAAACTGAGCTAAAGCACTATTTGAAGCTTGATGAGCAGATGCCCACTTCGATGATACATCTCCAGATTGGGCTTGACCGGATTGGGTTGGTGGCTGAGAGTGAGCCGACCAATTTTGAGTTTGAGCGGGGAGTTGTGGAGTTGGATATTGAGAATTTGAGAAATTCGATCCTGCTGACCAATTCATAGTTTGGGCTGGGAGTTGAGGAGATCCATGTGATTGGTTTTGCCAATTTAAAGTTTGGGCTGGAAATTGATGCGCTGAAAATTGCTGATTTGATGCTGGAAATTGAACATTGGATGGAAGGGAAGCATGCGAATATTGTTCGTAAGGAGAAGTGTTGAAAGTCAGAGCGCCTTGGAAAGCTGGAAAAATTTGTTGGCCTGTAGATTGTGTTGGTTGTTGGAAGCTCATTTTAATTGTTTAACTATAACACTCAGTGAAATAAACTTTAATTGGTACTGCTCTTTTTTGAAATCTATTATCCCTTTTATATTACTTTATCTTCTTGTCGCTTGAATTATTTTGTAAACCATCAATCCATCAACAATTAGAGACACACTGCTTCAGACTGCATACAAAGAAACTCCAAACCCATATGGTTTTTCTTAAATTGGCTTTAAGTAAAAGCTTTTTCAATTCATTTAGCTTTGACTAGTTTTTCAAAATATGTTTTACTAGCAACACTCAAAAACTAGGACTTTGTTTAAAATATGATTAATTTAGATAAATTTACAAAGACAAATTTGTGACCTTAATATGACACTCAATTCCTTTGAGGCGTTAAATTCACTGACCATTAAGAAAATAATAATTTCTCAAATAATTAAGAGAGCTACAAGATAAATAAAAATTTTAATAAAATTAATAATAAATTCTAGAGTCTTAATTATTTTTTAATAAGCTTTTTTTCTAAGGACTTGATTATAATAGTACTTTTTGGCAAAAAATTTAAAATCGATTGAGTTCTAGCGTGGAAACGATAATTAAATGAACGTAAACGCGAAATAAAAAGGAATTGAATTTTCTGCTTGGACAAAAAAAATATTTTATTAATTAAGAACAGAGACAACCAAATGCATTTTTTTTGGTGAAAAAATGCTGCAAAAATGCGTTAAAATGAAAAAAAATGCGAATAAGTGCTAAAAAATGCATAAAAATTTTAAACAAAAATAGTTTATTGAGGCAATTCCTAAAAATTTATCGCAACATTTTTACATTTTAGTGTTTTATAAGATAAAAAAATGTTTCCTTAATAAAAATTAAAATTATTAGTTTTCTAAATCTAAGTCATTTTCCAAAGGTATGTCATCATCAAGCCTTGTTTCATCTTCATTTTCCGTCAGATTACCCGAGTCTTCAGTATAATTAAAATAGAAAAAATTATTCATTTTAATCGTTTCTTCGGTCATATTCTGGCGTTTTTCATCAAGCACAATTTTTTATTTTGAAAAAGCTCGTTCAGAGTCGCATGAGCTTGCTGGAATTTTAATATACCATCTGGCTACATTAAACATTTTTGGTAATCGAATTTTATGTTTTAACCACCATTTTTCAACATCAAAATCATTTATAGATTGCATTGATAATTCAGAACACATTTTAATATATACTTTCCATTCATCTTTTAATTCTAACTGAATTCAATCTAGAAAATTATATTCTTGTAAATTTTTAGATAAATGTGCAATTTGTTGTGGATCAAAAACTCTAGCATTTTTAAATAAGTCCATCGCTGGTTGATTTCCTTCCATAAAATTTTTCTTTAGCTTTAATTCTGCATCTTTAATGAAAGTTTTTTAAATTTTTTTAAAATATCGAAAAATTTTTTGAAGGGGTACATTTGCCGAACCGAAACCAATTACTGGATCTTTTAAAAATAAATCTCTACTGTTTTCTTCAGAAAAATCAAGAGCTTTTTGTGAAGCAACCCTCTTCGAATTTTGAATATGTTTTGGAGTTAAAAAATGAGATTCAATAATAGATTTACGCAAGTGATCTAATTCTTGGTCACACGCAACACAGTAAAGTTTTTGTTTTTTTACGGATAACTCTTTATTATTAAATTGAGAAATTCTTTTTTGAGGAGTAATTTTTGACATTTTAGTCAAAATGAGTCTATTTCAAATTTGATAAAGAAAAAGCTTTAATGTGATTGATATTTTAATTCAATTGAATTAAGAAAGAAAAAAATCACATAATTTAAATAAATAATTTGAAATGCAAAAAAAATTATAGTGGTTGAATTTTTGATGTTTTAATTTTCTAATGCAACAAAAACTTGTTCTTAATAAAAAAAAATGCGAAAAAATTCAAATGCATTTTTTGTTTGTCTCTGATTAAGAATCACTGAAAATAAAATTTTAAAATCATTCTTTGCTGAATATGGTGTTTTTTTTCCTCTTAGCTTTAATTTTGGTTATTCTATTTTTCGACAAATTAAATTTCGAAGTGAAAAAATTAGACATAAAATAATTTGATGTGTATCAATTTGACAAACTGTTTTTAAATTCGACAAGTATTTTGCGGCCAAATTTTGAAAGCCAAAATTTACTAAATTTTTTTTCGCTATCTTAATAGATTAAATATAGATGATTTGTCACATTTATTTGATGACTTTACATGACGGCCTAAGTCTAAACATGACCAACATGAATTGCAGCAGATGCAAAAAACCATCATGTAGCACTTGTATTAAGACAAAGGTAGTTAAAGTCATCTATTTTATAATAACTCACATTTGAATTGTTTAACTTGAAGTTTATTTTGTTGTAAATTTTTTTATTAATTTTTTTCCTAATTTTCTAATAATTTAAATTTTAAATGAAAACTTTTATATAGAATTTAAATATGAAGTGTTAATCAGTCCTAATGATAGGGGAAGTAGCCTATTAACTTACCTTGAAATTGAAAAGAAGGCAAAAAATGGGGTATACTCTACTAGTAGAAAAATTGAATCAAACGCCTTAATTTGTACTATTTAAAAAAAAATCAAGAATAAAATAATATTTACATAGAGAAATTTGTTTTTTTAATTTTATTAAAAATTCATTTAGTATTAATTGTTTGTTAAAAAAAATCTATTTTTTGTTAAATTATAAAGAACAAAAAAATAACTTCAGATTTTAAACGATGGGTGCCCATTCATAAAAAATTTTTTGTTCAGCTCAGAAGTCTTTGTTGAAAAAAATTTTTTTTCTGAACTGGTCACTATAGGAATCATATCTTGATTGAACCATCTATTTAAATAAGTAAAAAAACAAAATTCGAAATTTTAAAAAATTACACTAAATTACTTTTCTAACAAATACAGATCAGCATCCTTAAGGTTTGTTTTCATGCATCTTTCCAGAATGAGACTAGCTAGTTTAATCGATGAGTAAAAAAAGACAAGTTTTTTGAATTAAACCCTTACCGGTAAAAAGTCTGTAAAGACCGAAAGAAAATTCTCTTGCTCCAGTTACCAATTCGTTTTCATTAACCTCTACAAATTGAATTATCTTTTTACTTAAATCAATCAGCAAGTCAGATTTTTGCTTGAGTGGTTCATATTTTTTAGCCTGTTCACAAGTTTTGAATATGGTTTTGAAAAAAATTTTAAGTGATCCGCCCTGAGATTTTTTGATGCTTCTCAATGCATCCAAACTCAATATATTCGTTGTTCCTTCCCAAATTGACAAAACCTAGCATCCATAATATTTAAAAAAATTTCTAAATACTCTGCTTAATCACTTGAGAGTCTCTTAGCAAATTCGGTATTCCTGTATCTTCGATATACCCTTGTCCACCAATTGCTTCCAGGCCCTCTGAAGTTACCGCTATGGACTTGGATAGAATATTAAAAAAAA
>QEOQ01000508.1:5777619-5801998 GCA_010279815.1 Brachionus plicatilis
TCGATGCCATTTAATTTCCCATCATTTCTCCCAATTCGAGCAAAAAACATGGTCAAGTCTTTGGATGGCTTGTTTTATCAAATTAAAATGTTTAAAAAATGCAACTTTTTCTAATCAAACCTGGCTATTTTCATCCATAACTCTTGCCAATGTTACGGTCATGTCTGAATCAGTAGCACTGGAAAACCATTTAAATCCATATAATTTGTAATTTTCATCGGATTGTAAATAAGCCTCGGTCTCAGTTCCAGCAGAGACATCTGAGCCGCCTTTGCGCTCAGTCATCCACTGACCCGAGGTCCAAAATTTTAGCGGATCACGGGTTGTTAGCCTTTCATAAGCTTCTTTAGTAAAGCTTTGAACACCAATACTCTTTAAAGCTAAAATTTAATTACTTGTAAAAAAAATTCTTACTACCTGAATGGTTCGTGCGGCACCGTCAGTCATTGCCAAAGGACATGAAAAAAGACCCGAACTTGGTGCAAATAAATAAAGTTTGGCTATCTGATACAATCGGCTGTAGATTGAAAATTTATTCTCATATGGAATGGCAATTAAGCCCTCTGTTGCGGATATATTTTTCATTTCTTTCCAAGCATCACAAACTATTAATTTATCTATTCTGTTTCCCCAAGCGTCAAAGCTCTCCAATCTGGGAACATTGCGCTCACACTCTAGACTTAACTCGTAAATATTTGTGGCCACTTTATTCCCAAATTGATGCAAATCAGGCTCGATGTCTTTCAAATACTTAAATATAATGTTCACAAGACAAATAACAAGCCAAATAAAGGTGTGTACCTCTTTAGGGATATCTATTTCTAATTGTTCCTTTAAAAAAGGATCTTCTTCATATTGGTTGGATATTTTTGGCTCATTTTGAAAAAAATTTCCCCTTTGTGAATGAGAAAATGTTGCCAAAGTTGAAATCGAACTTTTATTCAAACTTTTTGACAGAAGAATTCGACTCATTTTTTATTAATCAAAAAAATTAATTTTTTAAAAATTTTATTTCTTATAGCTTCATAAATTATGATTTAGAAAAAAGGCAAATTAATGTTCATATTTTTTTTATTTTTTGAATGACCAACTTAAATTAATCTTTGATGACTACACTGATTAATAAATAAACACCGTAAATAAAAATAACTAGACCGATTCCGATTCCAAAAGAGCTGTCCAAGTACCAAATTCTTCTATTCATTACAAAAATACCCATGCTCAAGGCCATTGAAAAATTGCTGATTCCTGTGACCAACGAGTCAATACCGGATGAGATCAAAGCTCCACTTTGGGTAAAATTTTGAGCTAAATAAAATTTATAAATACTTAAGAGACTAAATGTTATAGATTGACCAATGCTGATTGCGATGAAAATCAAGCTCGGAATTGGTTTTGTGTGAGTTATTAAATTTCTAATTGATTCATATTCTATACAAATAGATGAGATAAAAAATAAAATAGATAATAAAATAGAAGCATATTTATCCATTTTTTTTGGGTTGAAATTTAATGGTTTGTAGTAACGCCACAAAACGATTAAATGGACAAGGATATCTAGTAAGCTATCACCGGAAACTGCCATGGCTGTCATTGAGTCGTCAAAAAAGGCCAAAAATCCGCTGCTTAGCAAACATAGAATAGTCAGAACAATTGATGCGTATTCGATTATGACCACTTTCTTACGAATTTGTTCATCTTGACTTGACTGAAGAATATTCTCAAATTCTTGGTAGTCGTTCATTTAAGGGTCTTTTAAAATCATAAATTTTAGCTAATTTTAAATAAATTGAATAAAAATCAAACTTTTTATGATTATGTATTACAAAATTTAGGTGCTTAAGGTGTTACACAAAAACATAAATTTCTTATCTAAGAAATTGTTTAAATTATTCAAATCAGTTAAAATTTATTCTTATACTTTGAAATGGTTTATCTGAGAATCAAAGTTATATTCTTAATTAAGAAAAGAATCATCAAAAAACAAATCATGTAGAAAAATATTAATAAGTTTAAGTTTAAACATAAATGAATTTTAATTGATTTTTTAGATACTAATAGACAGGGTTTTTTAAATTCAATTAATTTCAGCATCCCACAAGAAATAATTAAAATAAACATTAATACATGTCTAATAAGACTTAAAATTAATAGTCTAAGGATTTTTTATCTAACTGTTTTGAGAACAAAATTTAAAATTAAAATTCCAAAATGATTTCCTTACAGATCTCAGTCAACTTCTTTTAAACAGGGAGAAAATTTATTTTTGTTTAAATGGAAAAAAAAATTGACCGCTTTTTAAATGAAAATATCCAAAAAAATCATAAAAGCTCTTTTATGTAAATTTTTTGGAATAAAAAATTTATAAAAATTAAATGGAAAAATATTTTGTCCATTTAATAATTATTCTAGCCTAATTAAAATCATTTTTTTAATCTAATTATGCTTTGATTGAATTCAAGAAAAATTTATTTAATTGTTTCTAAATACAATTAAATTCTATTATTCTTGCCTCTTGAGAAGTTAAAATTAAAAGACAGATAAAAAATAAAAATTTTCCATTAATTTCTTACTGGGTGATGGGTCTCAAGACATCATTAAAATTAATTTATCATAAAATTTTCGAAATCATTAAAATTACAAAAAAAAATTTATCAGTCAATATAAGAATTTTTTAAGAAGTTCTAAAATAATTAAATTAAATTAAATTAAATTAAATTAAACTTTAAAATTTTCAAAGAAATTAATTGGACCAAAGAGTCAAACATTTTTACTTTACTAAGCAACTTTAAGAATTTAAATCGAATATTGAAATTAAATTGCTTTGATAAAAAAGTTAAAATAATTTCTGAAAGCTTTTTTTATTATACAATAAAAATAAATCAGAGAATTGGCCAATTTATAATCCCTTTACGCCAAATCAATATTTTAAATTAGTTTGAATATTTAAGAAATAACTTTAAATAAGAAATAACATTTAATTAGAAAGATTTAAGTGTTTTGGGGCATTCTATCCTGTCGCCTTGAATAAAAGAAATAATGTTATTCAGCTGTTAAAAAGGTGATCATAAAATTAGGTCGATAACAAGTCCATTTAAGGACTAATTCTTTTTAAATCATTCAAAAGCTATTAAAATAAAGATTTCTGAATCTTGATTTAGAAGATTAAGTGAATCGTTATTTTGTTTTTCTTAAATTATCTTTTTTAAAAAGAAACTTTATTCATTTTTATTATCTGTAGAAAGTCTTTAATTTTTCACTTTTACTTACTTATATTTAGCTTAATTCTTTTAATTTAAATATTATATTTTTATTTTATTTTAAATTCTCAACGATCTTTAATTGAGTACAAATTTAAATTTAGTAGAAAATTTTACCTTTTAATTTAATTTAACCATTTTATATTCTATTAATTTATTTATTAAAATATGATTGAGGGTTTTAACACAGAGAGCGTCCAAATAGCAAGGAGCCTTCGTTTGAACCCGCTTTTTTTTCAAAAAAAAACTTAAATAAGTTAACAAAAAAAATGTAAAAAAAAAATAATATAAAAGTTTATATGTTATTTAATTAGTGAAATATTTTTAATAGGAATTATTCAGATTTTTTAAATGTGTTGACATAACACTGATTCTATAAAAACTATTTTTTAAATAAATAATCAGTCTCTCTAAAAAAAACTTTTAAAATTTAAGTAATTTGGAAAGATTTTAACACATATTGTTCAAAAATATTTAAAAAATAAAAAAAATTTTATTCTTTGTATGAATTTTATTTATTTTTACGATAATTAAACTGATAAAATTTAAATTTTAGTTAATGAATAATTCATAAAAAATCGACTCTAAACTAATTTCCCATAGCATGAATCATAAGTACAATCCTCAAAAGGATAATATTCAGGTACTATATTTGTCTCAGTTGTCACTTGTAGAATGCTATCTTCTAGTCCAGGAAATGAGAACTGTATAAAAAATCCTAACCAATGGTCAAATGGGATTAAAAATGCAGCTTCATAATTAATTCTATCAGTCTCTTCATTAATTCTCAAAATGTCAGCTGTCATCCAAACGACTAAACATATAATTCAAATAAAAAAATTTTATTTCAAATTTTTAATTCTACCTGGATGCGGAATTGTTTTTGAAGGATCATTAGGATCAGCAATTATCAATCTAAAGTCTCTCCTTTAAAAAATAATAAATAATAAATCTAAATCTAAAACGATAAGTTAAAAAATTGTTAAAACCTTTTGCTATCCAACGTTTTTGCAAAATAAACTTTCACACTCGTCGGCTTTCTCCCAGATTTCAAATCAACAAATGCTTTTATAATACCATGTGTTCTATTATTTGGCATTTGCCATCTAACTAAAGGCAAATTTTGTTTCTTCCAAAAAAATTTTAAATAAAATAAAATTCAAAAATTTTTTACTTTATTACTTCATAAACGCTTAGGAACATGCTTTGTAAATTTAAAAAAATTGAAATTTCATGCCCAGTGCACGAATGCTCAGCATTCGGAACGCGATGAAGTAAAGCTGTACCATTCGTGGCAGATATCAGATTTGTCCAAAATGTCTTTGTATCATCACCTAAAAAAAACTCGTCACCAGACGTCACTACAACCATTATTTTCTTATCTTTATATCTATCAAAATAGCCTAAAATTAAATATTTAAAAATAATAAAATTATAAAAAAACATTTAGATCTGTTAAATTCACTTATGGGATCAACAACTTGTTGAAGAGCGAAAATTCCGTATCCATCAACTTTTGCAGTTATATTTAAAACATAATAGCTGTTAAAAGCAAAAGTCCAGCCGCCTAAAGATCGAAAATGATTGTGAAAATTCTTTGATTTGAAGTAAAAAAAATTTTTATTAAATTAAATATGAATTTTTTTTTCTACTTGATTAAGACTGAGCATGTCCATGACAATAGGAGCTGCGGCAAATACTCTTTTATCAACAGCGGCAGTGGTCCATGTGGTCCAACCTCGTTTACTCGCACCAGCAATCATAAACTTTTGAACATTAGCTTTAGATTGCTTTTTTGCAAATTCCGTAATTGTGTCCATAGCTCTGACAACTGCTTTTGTCATAGGAAGTCTTAATAGAATTGACGGATCTTCCGGATTTTCTATAAAAGTCTTCCAAGTCCAAGCAATCACCTGATCTTCAGTTCTTTCTGTTTTAGTAGGATCTGCTTTGAAAAGAGTGGGCTGATTCGGAATTTGTCTTAAATCAGCAGCAACAGAACCAGTGCTCAAAGCAAAAAGAGAAGTTAATTTAACTTCATCGTCCTCAGGCTCAGGAATTCTACAAATAAATAAGCAAAAAAAATGCATTCATGATATACATAAGTGTGGTGCTTACCTATTAGCTCTGTTATTACCCCCGTCAATTAGAATAAAGCCAGCATCCGTTTTTGTTAGGTTGTTTGGAATGGTTATACTTAAAAAATGCCACCAAATAGGGTTAGAGACAATTGTTTCATCGAGCCATTTTTGAGAAGTTAGATTAAGGACGTAGAGGTTAAATCCAGGCATTTTATATGATTTAAGTAGCTCATATTTATAATGGGGATCTGGTGTATTGACGTAATCATCCAAAGGTGTTGAATGGACACAAATTAGACAAAATATTAAAATTATTAAATTTTTAACTCCCATTTTTTTAAAATGAAATTTAATTTAAGAAAAAAATGTTATTCGTAAAAAAAAACATATGAATATTACCTAATCGTACAGATAACGAGTTAATTTAATTGATCCAAAATTAGAAAAAAAAGATAAGATTTATCAATTTCTTTTAAATCCTAACCTTTTCGTCAAAGAATAGAAAAAAAAGATAAAGAAATTTAAACCAGAATTTTTCTAATTGGTTACTTTGGTAACAACGTTTAGTTAATATCAAATTCAAAGATTGTTAATTATTATTTCTATTAGTTTTCAATTCTCCTTTTTTAAGTATTATTTTATTAAATATTATAAATTTAAATCGAACTTTGTTAAATAATTTCTGAAAATTATGTGATAAAGCATTTTTTAATATTATTAAATTAATTCCTGAGTTATTGAAAATTTTTGATTTATTGATACCTTTTCATTTGAAAAATAGCCTAAAAATTACTAAATAGCGATTTAATAAAAATATATTAACGGGGTATTATTAAATGATCTCATATTATAAAAATAAATAATATGTGTACAAAATATTTATTCAAATTTGATCAATATTGATCTTATGAATGCACATATTTATTAGATGTATTTATTCATACGTTCGAATCAAGTGACTTGGCACCAAACATGTCATTAGCATATTGGCTAGAAAGGATCTCTTTCCAAACAGCAAAGCAACGATTCCTCAAGTAGCGAAAAAAATTCCTATTGGTAAGAAAATAGACCGCGCTAGCCGAGTATTAGCCAGTATTATTCGCACTGTTAAGAGAGCTAGGATCAGTAAAAGCAGAACTAGCAACAGCCCAATCACAAATGGTTCCAGTTCCAGCTCCTATTACCGCTCCAGTTCAGCATAAAAAAGAGGACGTCCGACGAAAAAGCATGATAAATTCTTTGCTGAACTAGCCTCAAAGAAAAGCTGCGTAAGGTCATCGCCCAAAACCAGCAAAATATTCACTCGTAGCTCAGCAAAATTATTTAAAGATTTTATTTAAACATTTTTCAAAAAAATAAAAATATTTTTTAAATATGTTTTTAATAAAATCAAAATATGAGATAACTTAATTAATTATTTTCTTACTATTTTGACCCATATGTTATCACCCTTTTTTATCAAATTTTTATCAAATTTAATTTTTATTTTATAATCTAGATTATTTAATTAAAATATGAGTGCTGCTAATTACCACCCATAATTAAGAAATTTGTCAATATAAACAGACTTTTTTCTTTTTTCTGAATTAATCCATTCGAAAGTAATTCATCTCTGAGTCACCTATATTTTAAATAATAATATTTAAAGGATTATGGTATGTGCAGAAGATTACAAAGACTATCAACGATATCTGTAAATTTATCAAATCGCTAATTTTATTGGCAAAGTGAAAATTTTGATCAAATTTCATTTTTTCAAATTTTATTAAAATATATTAAATGGGCAATTAAATTTCATCGCAGATTTTTACATATTCATTTCATTTCACAATTTTTTTTCAGCATTTTAATGAGGTTGTAATTTCTAACAATGCATTGAATTTTAATTACAGATTTAAAATGTTTTGATCGGAAATTTTATTTTGCCACTTTATTTCGAATTTTGAGTAAAAAAACTACCATTAAAAACTTTTAAAATTATTTTTTTAATTTCATAAAAATTTATTTCAGTATCAATTCTATTATTATTTTTTTTTAATTTCATAAAAATTTATTTCAGTATTAAATCTATTATTATTTTTTTTAATTTCATAAAAATTTAGTTCAGTATTAATTCTATTATTATTTTTTTTCGAATAAAAACAAATATTTCGTCTCAAAATCAAGTTACGTCTTTCTTTTCTCAATATTTCTCAGACCATTCTCAGGAATTTAGTATTCGATTATGAAAGAATTTTTGATTTAATGAAAATAATCAAATTCAAGATAAAGTAATTAAATCATTAAACCTTTTAAAAAATGTATCAAACATATATATGCGAATAAAGCTCAAATTAACGATCAAATTATTTTATTTGACTTATTAGTAATTAAAATAAACAGAAAAAAATGCTATTCAATAGTATATTTTGAAAGGTTGGACATCTTTGTATTGAATTGTCAATTTACTTAACTAAATTGTTGTCTACTTAATTTAAATATTTTTTTAATTTTATTTCATTTACCTTATTCATTCATGAAAAGTATTTCTAATATGCTCGTTTTCAAATTTTAATTACCTTTATTTGATTTTTTAAATTCTTTGTAATGTGAAGGAGTTCATAATTACAGTACGTTTCTGAACAAAGTTGACAGTTTTTTGCGCAGTGCGCAAGCAGCTCTAGAGCATCGCTTAATCACTTGCTCTAGAGTGCTTAAGCAGCGCTAGAGCGTGTTCTTGAACATTTATTTTTGTTCTAGCGCAGCTCTAGAGCATGTGCTCAAACGCTGCTTAAGCAACCTAGCGCATCTTTAGAGCGTGTTCTTGAACATATATTTTTGTTCTAGCGCAGCTCTAGAGCATGTGGTCAAACGCTGCTTAAGCCTTATCCATCGGAAATAGAAAAAATAACGTTGAAGACGATAATCGGTCATTTTTGACCCATTTTCTAATTCGTTGTTCAGCTTAGGTGAATAATTAATAAATTTAAATTCTTAGAACTCATTTTTTTAAAATTGATTGAATCAATGATTTTTAATTGATTTATATAGCAAATTTTTTATTTTGAGAAATTCGTTGATTTGAAAACAATCCTTCAATTATGAAAAATATTTCAAGGATTGAAAGTAAAGCGGTTTTTTTTAAGATTCTAAAGAAGGGATAAGCAATTTATAATATGAAAACTAATTGTTTGATTTGTTAAAGTAAAAACTATTGTATATTTAGTTCAAATAAGATTTATCAATTAAAAAAACGATAAAAATAAAAAAAAATTTGCTTGGGTCAAAAATTACCCATTTTCGTCTTCAACGTAGTGCTGGGTCACTTTTGACCCAGTTTTCGACGGGTAAGGGTTAAGCAACCTAGCGCATCTCTAGAGCGTGTTCTTGAACATTTATTTTTGTTCTAGCGCAGCTCTAGAGCATGTGCTCAAACGCTGCTTAAGCAACCTAGCGCATCTTTAGAGCGTGTTCTTGAACATATATTTTTGTTCTAGCGCAGCGCTAGAGCATGTGCTCAAGCGCTGCTTAAACAAACTAGCGCAGCTCTAGAGCATGTGCTGCGCTAGACTGTCAACTTTGTTCAGAAAAGTACTGTAATTCTGAAAGCTTTTTTGAGTCTCTTATCGCGCATTCATCTTTGATTTTTGGTGCCATTTACTTTTGTTCTCAAATAAAAAACAAATAGTCATCTATTAAAAATTATTCATTTTTAATTTTTTTTGAAATTATACTACCAGCAATTGCTTTCATGTGTTGTTAAAAAGTTGGTTAAATTTTAGCTATTTTCATTAGATTTTGTTTTCAGTTTTTAATTTGTATGAAATTAAAACATGAAATAATTTAAAGCTGACATTGGTTTAATTAAGCTTTTCAATTTTTTTTATTATTCTTTTTCAAATATTCATTTGAAATCAGTTAAATAACTTTATTTTTGTTTGCAAAAAAAATAAATCTTAAAATAAAATTATAGAATTCGAAATATGAAATAGAAAGTTGATCATTACTGAGCTAATTTTTTAATTTAAATTTTTTTCTAATATTGGAACAGTAAAAATAATTTTTTTTCCAAAAAATTTAAAAAAATTTCAAAAAAAATTTAAACTAATTTCCCATAGCAATCACTTCCTGTGCAATCTGGAAACGGATAATACTCAGGAATAAAATTACTCTCTGTGGTTATTTCCAGTACAGTATTTTCAACACCTGGAAAGCTGAATTGAATGAAAAAACCTAGCCAATGTGTAGTTGGTATAAGAAAAGCAGCTTCGTATGTTATTCTAGTCGAGTCTTCTTGAATAACTCGCAATGATTGAGCATCAGTTTTCCATATTACTTAAGGGGAAAGATGTTAAAGATTGAAAAAAAACAAGAAACTTTTAAAATAAACCTGGATGAGGAATCGCTTTAGTTGGATCATTTGGGTCACCAATCACCAATCTAAAATCTCTCCTTTTTTTATCTAATGTTCTGGCAAAATAAACCTTGACTTCACTCGGCTTACGGCCAGTAGTCAAGTCAACAAAAGCTCTCAAAACACCATGTGTACCATTATTAGATTTATCCCATCTAATAATTGGAAGGGCCTCTTTCTTTAAAGAAAAATATAAAACAATTTTAAACAAAAATTTTTTCAATTAACTTCATAAACGCTCAAGAAAAAGCTTCGGATGGTAAAAAAAATTGAAATTTCATGTCCTGCACATGAATGTTCAGCGTTTGCTAAACGTCTGAGCATTACTGAGCCTTGAGTTGCTGCTAACAAGTCATCCCAATAGGCATAAGTATCATCGCCAAGAAAAAATTCATCACCTGACGTAACTACTGCCAGAATTTTAGTATCTTTATATCTATCATAATAACTATATGGATCTACAATTCTTTGCATAGCATAAACACCATATGTGTCAACTCTGGTTGTAATATTCAAGTCATAGTAGTCTTTGAATGCAAAAGTCCATCCTCCCAAAGATCGATAGTGATTATGAAAATTCTAAATAAAAATTTAATAAAACAAAAAACACTAATAATTCAAAAAATAACCCTATTTAAACTGAGCATATCCATTACGATTGGTACTGCAGCGAATACTCTTTTGTCAACTGCGGCAGTTGTCCATGTTGTCCATCCTCGCTTACTCGCTCCAGCGACCATGAATTTTTTGAGCTGATTTCCAGTTTGCTTCTCGACAAATTCAGTAACTGCATCCTTTAAAAAAAAAGTGAGACAAACCAAAACTGGCAGCAACAAATATACCATTGCTTTGACAGCTGCTTTGGTCATTGGGAGTCTTAATAAAATACTCGGATCGTCAGGATTTTCTATAAAAGTCTTCCATGTCCAAGCGATCACAGCATCTTCGGTTCTGCGTTTATACTCTGGATCTTTCTGTCATAAAAATTAATTTCTTATCAAAATTAAATCAGGAAGTTTTACTTTAAAAAAAGTTGGTTGATTTGGAATTTGTTGCAAGTCAGCTCCAATTGAACCAGTACTAACCGCAAACATGGAAGTCAACTCTACAAAATTATCTGTCGGTTGAGGCATCCTTAAAAAAAATTATTTATTTTTGTGAAAGAAATATTTTTTAACTACGAATTAGGGTTGTTGTCTCCTCCGTCAATTAACAAAAATCCAGCATCAGGTCTTAATATCTTATCTGGAACTGTGATGCACAAAAAGTGCCACCAGATTGGGTTGGAAACAATTGATTCATCAAGCCATTTTTGCGAAGTCAAATTGAGAATGTATAGTTTATAACCAGTCATTTCATAGGTTTTGAGCAGTTCGAATTTATAATGGCTATCAGGCTGGTTAACATAATCGTCCAAAGGTGTGGCTGTAATTAAACCAGCCAAAGTAAGACCGAAAAAAATTCCTAAAAGCTTTGTCATTTTATTCAAAAATTTAATATATAATAAAATTCAAGTTTATTTAATGCTGTTTTTTATCATTTTAAAATTTATCACCTTATTTATTTATGTTGATAATTTTCACATGATTTAGACCAGAAATCTTTTCTATAATTAGAATTAAATCTTCAACTTTTTAGATCCAGTATCAAAGAATTAATTGAAATTTCTTTGTTAGCCCTTTATGTAAAGTTTATTTACTATTTAAATAAAGTTGAGAAAAGTTAAACCGGTGACATGATAATGATTTCTTTCCTTTTGCAATATGATTTCTTGAAAATATGACTCTATCACAAATTTCTATACATTACTTTGAAAAATCACATTACTAAATGACAGCAGAAAGAAAGCAAAATATTACCTAGCAATGAATAAATTTTTCAGAGTGTAACCAATCATCAAATTAAAATAAATTAAATTCAAAATTGATTTTAAATTGGTTTTAATAATTTTTTTAATTATTTTTAGATTTTTGATTAATTTAATTTATTATTTTAAGATGAATAAAATTTTCAAAAAAAT
Organism: Brachionus plicatilis; assembly: GCA_010279815.1. Lineage (NCBI taxonomy): Eukaryota > Metazoa > Rotifera > Eurotatoria > Ploima > Brachionidae > Brachionus > Brachionus plicatilis. Next base: position 5,789,374 of record QEOQ01000508.1, read on the forward strand.
ATTTTACATTTATGACCAATAATCATTAAAATCGTAGACTTTTTTTTTAATTTCAGCATTTTTGTTTATTTTCTGAGAATTTGGCATTATGTATTCAGGTAAAGTAACGGTTCCAAATTAACAAGTATAAAACTTGCTTATTTTTTTGTTTTATAACATTTCTGATAAATTATTAAATCAAAAAATAAATTAAAATTAAATAATAAAAATCCGATGCTGAATAAATCATTCTATGTTTTAATTTTTATCCTAGTAGCGTCAAGTTATGCACTTGCAAAATGCAATTTTGAAGTTGAATTGGTATTTGCCATAGATGCTTCGAGTGAAATTACAAAAAATGAATTCGACTTTCTCAAAATAGCTTTGAGCTCGTTTATCAACAGTAGTTTCATAGATCCATCCAATTATGGAATTGGTATTTTTACATTTGCTGACAGATTGAAATTGGTACATAATTTAAACGAAAATTTCGACAAAACCGAAATAATCAGCAAAATTATCGATATGGAACTGTCAAAAAATAAATTTCCCAAAATGCTAAATTTAGCCTTAAAATTTAGCAAATTTTTGTTTGACAGCCAGGATATTTCTGATCGCGTTAGAATTGGGGTAATAATTACAAATGGAGAGTTGCCTTTGGAAGCTATAAGAAGCTTGAGAAAAGAGGCAAATAGTCTCAAGAATACATGTCATTTGGTTGCTCTTCATGTTGGAAACAATCCTTCCATGATCCTCAAATTACTGGTTTCAAAGCCAGATTATGTACTCGAATCAATATTCGATTTAAAGAAGGTGATTTCAAACATTTTGGACTCATTGTGTAAGAAACAAAATCCAAAAATTAATCGACTTTCATGGTCGAGATTCAATTTAAAGAATTAAATTGGTACAAACCGAAGTTAGATCGTCAATTTTTCGTCATTTATTTAAAATGAATGAAAAAATTAAAAAGTCTTGTAAACAAATTATTTTGTAGTTGTTTAGTTTAACCAAATTTTTCAATAAGTAAACCAAAAATAAATTTAATTGAATTTAAAAAAAATATTTTACTGAATAAATTCATGAATAGATTCATGTCAAATATTTTTTTTAAATAATTTACTAACTCAATCATTAGTTTAATAAAGAAATTTAAATAAAATTTATAATTTTGATGTGAAAAAGATACAGATCAACTTTTTAAAACCAAAAAAAACCTAAATTAAATAAGAAAGAAAGACTCCCGATTTACGGAAAAAAGAGGTCCCTTTATACTTTTAATTACTCAAAAATAATTAAATATTCATCAAGGATTCCTTTTTTATTTTGTTGCATGCAGTTAATGATGAGATAGAAAGAATACAACTAGCAATTTGGAGAAGGTGAATCTGTCAGATATTTAGTAAAGCAAGTTTCTGTCTCGACATTATAAGGAAATATTACGAAATTAATTTCATAGAATATTTTTTTTCTAAAATCAGAAACGATTTCACAGCTTCAAGGAAATTTTCATGATTTTTTTTTAATTAGTCATCGTTTGAGAAATTAAATAAATTAAAAAAAAAACAAAATTTGTTGGTATTTTGGATCAGAATTATTTATTTAAAAAAATTGAAATTATTTATTTTTTTGCGAATTTTAAATTTAAAACTTAAATTCAAAATTATTAAAGCTTTGGGTTAAATATGAAATAAAATTATTAATTCTCATGAAAAATTGTAACATTCTACAGATTTGGTTTATTATTTGAATTTTAATATGTAATTATGATATTATAAGGAGAAAAATAAAATAATTTATTTAAAAAATTTAAATGAAGAATATAAAAAAAATTGAATCAAGATATATTGTGTAATTTCTACATTACAATTTCTTCTTCCTAAACCCTCAAATATTTTAACCTGTCACTCTTATTATTTTCTATTTTACTTTATAACATTTTTTTATTTTATTTTATTTTATTTAACTATTTTCTTTTTATTCGATATTTGATATTTTTTAATCTGAAGGAGCCTTAGCTCCACAAAGAAAAAAAAATGTGTAGTGATCCGACTTCATTTTTAGAAATGAAATTGTTATAAATACTTAAGTTTATTTTTAGCCCATGTTTTAGAAAGGGTAAACTCTTAAAAATTTTGAACCTTTATTATTTTTTTAAATATTTTTGTTGACGATTTATTCAATTATTTCAAAAATATTTATTCAAATTTATTATTTATTAATTTGAAAAAAAAAAGAAATTTGCTTCATTATTCATCTAAAACTGTTATTCCAGTTAATAAATAGCCACCACAGCAGTCCATGTTATTTTTTGGATGAGTTCTTTCCGGAAGAACCTTTAAAAAGTAAATCAAGCAACAAAATTTAGTTTTTAATATATTACTTGATATTCTCTTAGCCAACTATCTGAAAGCTCGATATGAATAGCTTTTTTGGTTCTTTTCAAAAATGAATGGCATTCGATCAATGGCTTTTCAAAATTTAATCATAAAAAAAATCCTAATGCCTAAAATTACTTCTTGAATCAAGGAATATATCACTAGATTTCCATTGGGAGACATGTAGTCAATTAGTTTTTCGACAATTGGCAATGGTCTATATTTTGAAGCAACAATCAAGCTTTATTGAAAATAAATTTATAATTCAAATTTTTATATTTGTTAATTTTACCAATCAATATTTTTATTTTTAAAAAATTCATTCACTTTTTCAGCCAACTCGAGTTTTTTCATTTGTTTTTCTTTCTTTAAAAAAAGTATTTATGAAGCCGAAGTAATCAATTTTAAATTGAAAAACTTACAAAGGTATCATCAGTAGCAGCACTTATTTTTCTTTGCAGTTCTTGGATATATTCCTTTAAATTATTTAGAAAAATTGACTTATTTAAAAAAAACAAACTTACTGGTAATTTATCAGATCTTTCAAGAGGAAAATTGTATAAATTTTTGGTATATTCTGGCGGAAAATTCATATAGTCAAGAATGTCTTTAGTTCCAACATGGCCTCCATTTGGTGATAGATTTATAATATTCCCGAACCCAGCCACTCTTTCAACAATCGATGCCAAAATAAGACCTTTACAAGATTCAAGAACTACCACGTTTCTGTAGGCTGCCACATTTGAATAAGTAAGAATTTGTGATAATGTGTCCATTCTCATATTCCTTAATTTCTTAATCTTGCAGTTTCAATTTTTAATATTATTTTTAGAAAAATTTACAATATCTTTCGTTTATGATTTCCAAGAGTATAATATTCGCATAAACTGCGAATAGTTGGTTTAAGAATTTCATAAACAGCTAGGTATCTAAACCGAAGAAAATTTTAAATTTTGAATATAAAAATAATTTTTTTAACTTTTCTTTTTTCTTTTTTATATATTTTTCCTGGGAAAATTCGGTTTTTTGATTAAAAGACGCACTGTTCTCGATTAAGCGATCGATTATTTCCTAGATTAAATAGGAAAAAGATCATTTTTCTAAATTATAGTCCAAAAATATTACATTTCCGCTAATATCCTCCGTTTTTTTTAATTCTTCGATTTGATCGTGACTGAGTTTTTGGTTTCCCGAATTGTCTATCAAATTCCGATTGTCTTTGTCGACCATCATTTTTTTGTTGAGATCTTCGTCAGAATCATTTTGAAACAAATGTAATTGCTGGTTCTTGATCTCGTATTTGTAACCGAATGGTTTTTCTATTAGATTATCAAGTTTTATTTTAAAGCGATCTATGATAAAAGGTCTTGAAAAAATATTTAATTGAAAAATAGGATCCAGTAAATATCATCAAGTTACTTGTCCCGTTTAACCGGAAATATTTTCATCAATTCTGCTTTCTTAAAAATAACAAAATCACCTTCTTGAATCATTTTTTTTTTAAGAGAAAAAAAACACACATGAATTTAAATTTTGAAAATTTATTTATATTTGAAATTTAAGATTTTGTTAAGTTTTAATTGGATTTTTTTTTCAACAAAACATTCACTCGAATAAGCTCTAAAATGCCCAGAAAAAAAGTCTTATTGTCGAATATATTTCAAATAAGCAAGTTACATAAATAATTGCTTCATTAAATATCAGGAGGTTTTATTTTTATTTAGTACTTATTAATTTTTAATAAATTTTAAATTTAATTGTCTCTTGATCAAAAATTATAACATATAAAATCAATGGGTAAATTTATTTAATTTTTAATAAAATTCATTGTAAAAATCAGAAATTGAAAATTGAAATTGAATTGAAATTGCAAATTTTATGAGTGTTTGTGTCTGTTTTTTTTTGAACAAATTTATAAAAATTTGTTTTATGCTCAATAAGTAACTTAGGTCTAAAAAATAAGCATAAAGAGGTAATTTTTTTCAAAAAAAAATTTGTGAAAAAATTTTAAAAAAAGTTTTAATTTTTATTAACATTATCAATAATACAAGCTGATATAATAGAAATAAACTTTTGAAAAAAATTACAATAACAATCACACTGATTAAAATAATAGCTTTTAAATTTAAATTAATTTTTTTTTCTTTTCATTTACTCATATTTTCCAACATATTTTATCAAATTAAAAAAAAATAATTTCACAACAATTATTTTAAAAATTTAAGAATTTAAGTTCAGATTTATAATCTGTAAAGAATAAGTCAGCTTAGTACAGCACTTACTTCGGTAAAATAAATTTGTTGGAAAAATTTTAATAGGGTTCGAATCCCATAACAAGTGTTAACGCAGCCTGACTTTTTTACATTTAAATAGCATACCAAATCAAAAAAATTGAGAATTGTTTTTAGAAAAACTTAAATGATTTATTTGCAATACTTAACTTGACTTAAGATTTGTGACTTTCAAAAAACTGTGGTTTTTCATGATAACAGCGATAATATCTCTGATATTCATTTCAATGTAAAATAATCTAATAAGACAATTTGTTTTCATTTAATTTTACTTATCTTAAATATTTTATTAATAAATATTAGCAATTCAATAATGATGCAATAAAAATTTATAACTTAATAAATAATTTCATGGTTAAATGTTTTTACTTTACTAAATTAATTAAATAACAAGTATTTAATTTTTATCTTATTTTTATTACAATGCTACTCACAAGAACAAAAGAGTCTTAGATCTCAAAGTAAAATAAAAAATTGAGAGAAAAATTTTATTCAAAAAAACTTGATTTTAAAAATTTATTCGTTCATTAGATAAGCTTTATATATTGAAGTGAAAATAGAGCTAATGGCAAAAGCCCCTGCATCTGGAGAATTAATTAAACTTGGATCTACATAAGATGCTCTTCCAACTCTAGGCTGCATTTTTGCAGTAGATTGGGCCGAATCATAGACTAAATCTACTATTTCTTTTAACAATGTCTTGGTATCCAGTTGTTTTGTACCATAAGACTTCAAATAGTCTTCAAGGAATGAATTTAAGACGACCAAAGGATCAATTATTGATCTTTGACCAGGCTTGGCTCGACCGTATTCTTGCACCGCATCTATGCCCATTTTCAATGCTTCATTCCATCTATTAATCCAGAAAATTTGCTCATTTCTAACCTTTAGATCTTTGGCAGCAAATGCTCGCGTCGCTGATGACATAAACAGTGATAAAAGGATACACAAACTTCCGCCACCGTTTTCAAAAATTTCCGATAGCTCTAACAAAACTTGATGTGGCTGGTCAAAATTGAATTTTTTCTCATTTATGTGTTTACAAATAGTTTCACTTATATTTGCCAAAGAATTACCACAATCACCATCTCCACAAACCGAATCCAGTGTGTTCAAGTAATCTTTTAAATCAATGATGCCACTGCACACTTTACTTAAACTTGTTTCCAACAGAACCGCTAACGAAGAATCAATTGAGGAAAATTTCAAATAATTATCAGAATTTTTTAGATTTTCTTCCTTGACCGAAGTTCCAAAAGAGCCTTTGAACAATTCAAATGTGGCTAAGTCGGCACCTCGATTACGTGGCCAGCTGGGCGCTTCCGATCTAGCGTCCAATAGATCAACTATAAGCTGACCATGGGTGTTCTCAAGATTCAGCATGGTAACACTAAATCCGTTCATGTTAAGTGAGGTCATAAATGTACCAGAATAAATTCTTCTTAATTTAATGTCTGGTTTAAACTCGGACAGGTAGTCTGCACAGTCCCGAGTCAAAACACCCAATTCTAAATTTGACAGCCCTCCAAGGTTATTAACCATCAAACAAATTTCCTTATGGTCTGATTTAAGCAAATAATTTTCAAATAAAGACTTAACCAACTCTTTGCAATTGGATAAGTCCACTTTGCGTCTGCCGGCTTCGCCATGTATTCCCAGACCAATTTCTATTTGTGAATCAAAAACGGGATTTTTTTCACCCGGAAGTGCAGCCTTCCCGCATAAACTGACTCCTATAGTCCGCAAATGTCCACCTTTCAGAACAAAATCCAAAACTTCTTTAATTTCTGTCAAAGATTTTCGCTGCTCTGCTAAAGCACCAGCTATTTTGTGAATCAAGACAGTTCCACATAGGCCCCGTCTACCCACCGAGCTGTCTCGCTGATTTTCTTCTTCAATTAACGCTATGTCGTCATCTACAAGTACCCAGTCCACATTTATGCCTTCTAGTTGCGCTCGTTTTGCAGCAAGACCGAAATTTAGTCGGTCTCCAGTGTAATTTTTTACAATCATCAAAACTCCGGCCTTGTTTGTTCGACCGACAAGTCTTATGGCAGCAAGAATGGCTGATGTTGAAGGCGATGCAAACAAGTCACCGCAAACTACTGCTGTTAACATTCCATGACCAACAAATCCCAAATGAGCTGGTTCGTGACCACTTCCGCCACCCGATATCAATGCTACACGGCTGCTTGACTCGGCTAGAGTTAAAAAATCTTTTCTCGCAATCACATTCGGATATTCTTCAAGAGCTATCAGGTTTTCGTTATTCGTGTACAAAAAGCCTCTGAAGCTATCTCTGGCCCAGTTTTCCTGCTTGTTTATAAGATGTTTAGACATTTAAAAAATAAATTAAATTAAAATGTTGGCTTTTTAATATATAAATAGATGTATACGACTGGTTTTTAAAATAGAAAATAATTTAAACTATTTAATTTTGAATTTTTTACCTGAATTAAGCAATATTACATATTTGCTTTTCTCAAATAAAGATTAGACAACATATTTTTTTATTTTAAAAGCATTTAGCAGTGTAGTGCAAAAAATTGTAGATAAAAGTCAAAATATTTAATTAAATTTTTCAAAAAATCTCCTAAAATTTTATTCATTTTCTGGTCTAAATATAACTTTATTTTGTCTTTGAAATAAAATAAAATTAAATTACAATTTTGACGCTTAAAATGAGAAGTTTGCATTGTTACCCTAAGTAACATAAAAATCGCATGCAATGAAGATGACTCTGTCCATTTTTACAAAAATATTTTAAATGTGCAACCCATTAAATTTGTAATTTCTTGTTAAAGTCCCGTATTTACCAAAACTAATTTTATAACAAAATTTTCAAAAATCTTTTTTTGGCAACACAATTTTTTTAGGAAATTTAAATTTAACTTAAACATTTATCACAAGTTTTTCTTAATTTCAAGTGTAAATATTTCTCAATTAATTGATTTATTATTATTATTATTATTATAATATATTATCTGCAATGAGCATAGCTTGCTGAGCTGGGGTTCATAAGCCCGGCTATGGCAGATGAGAAAAAGAAAGCCCAAAAAGAGGATATATAAGTTAAAATAAAATAAAATAAAAACAAATGACATTACAAAAAAATTAAATTGAAGTATACTGGAGAAAAAAGAAGAAGTGGATTGAATGAACTGCTCAAAATAGACTATTAAATCATATTGTTGACTTGTTATCAAATTTTGTGATTTTTATTTATCAAATCAATTTTGCTTATTTTTTACTAACTGCTGATTATATCTTTTTTTTGAATTGTAATATTGTATATACTTTTATTTTTTTTATTTTTTTAATTTTTTATAAAATGAACATTTCTTGTAAAAGTAGAGTTGGAGATCCATGAAAGATGCTCCAGTTTTTCTATCGCCTTAGTTGCGGCCTTTTGGTACCCAAATAAATAAATAAATAAATTACAAAAAAAAGAAAATAAATTAATATTCAAAGTCCCGAATGAAGATATTTGTCGTATCTGTTCTTGAAAGCATTAATTGAAACAGCATTCACCAGATCATCGGAAAGTTCATTCCATTGATTAGCTGTTGTGTATATTATTAAACAAAATTGTGACTGAGTACGAGTGCTTGACCATTTTAAGTAAGACGTTGAACAAATCAAAGTGAACTTGGCAATATTCTTAAAATTAACAAAATAATTAATAATATTCTCGAATAATCTTTGTAGAATCTATATAGATTTTTTAATTAATAATATAATATTATTAATTAGAAAAAAATGATCGTGAATGTTATTAATATTCACGAATATTTTTTTCAAAATCCGAGAAACACACTTAAAAACTATTTCTTTACTATTTCACGATATCTTTTTAATAAAATTAAATATGTTTTTATAAATATCTCATTTTTGACTTAAAAATTATGAGATTTTGTGAAAGAAAATGAAAATTCGTGAATAATTATGAGCGTGATCGTTCAGAAAATATTTTGTGAATGGCCATGACTGTATCTGAACTATTAAATTTATTTTCTCTTAACATTAACAATCTTTTGCGTTTTGATTCATATTTCGTGAAAACTTTTTTAATTTTAAGTTAAAGATTATTCAAAAAAGTCAGGTTGCGTTAACACTTGTTATGGGATTCGAACCCAAATTAAATTTGTCTGAAGAAATTTTTTTAACCGAAGTAAGTGCTTTACTAAGCTGACTCAATATTTAAGACTTTAATTGCTTAATTTAAATTCGTAAATTTTGAAAATAGCTGTTGTGAAATTACTTTTTTAATTCATTAATTATGTTTTTTTTTTAATTTTTGCAGGAAGATTCTGATGTTTTCTGTGTCTGTATTATTTACGATAAAGCAATAATCAAATACAACGATTTTAATCATAGAAAATTAGGTACAGTTTAATTTCAATTTCAGGTTTTCAATTCTTCTCATAAGTTTTTTTATGGACTTTTTTTGAAGTTATTGAATTTGTCTTTAGATTTTTCATATTTTTTCTGAGCAAAAATTAAAGGTTGTTAAACATTTTATGTCAAATCCAACAAAATATAATATTTAAAAAAATGAAGTTCAAATTTTTGCTCATACATATGAAATTTAGGTGCTATTGGGTCATTATTTGAAATAAATCCAAAAATCAGTGTGAAAGTTGAAAAAATATTCAAAGCCAGAAAAAACATTATTGATTCAATAAATTCAACTGAGTTTAAACCAGCCTTCTATTTTTTTAGTTTAAATTCTATTGAGTTGGAAAGGACTTAAAAATGAATTTTTTGGCTTTTGAACAAGTCTGATTTCGACATGAACGCTCTACGCAATGTTGATGACTTATATTTTAATGCTTGTGAATTATCATGTGATATTAACACAAAATAGTCGACCATATAACGTTCGGTCAGTTCTATCTCAAACGTTCTTTAAAAAAGGACGCTTTGATAGGAAGGTAACCATGTCAAAATTTTTATAAAACAAAATAATCAAACTAAAGTTCCGACGAACCAAAATATGAGCCAAATTGTAGCATCTGATACTTCGTCTGTACAACCAGCTATTTCAGCCTTTTGAATACTGATTATGCAAACTCTGCTATAAATTTGCAAAATTAAGAACTCAACTGTTAGTGGTTGTATAGAGGTAGGGTTGGTCAACCGGTTCGAAACCGAAACAAATTTTTGAAGCCGGTTTTTGAAATCAGTTTTTTTTCAAATCAGTTTTTGAAACTGGCTTTTGTAAATTAAATCGGATTGTTAATACTTATTAAATTATTTTACAGAATCATTGTTAAATCTTTAGATTTTATAAGAAGCTTCTACAAATTATTAAAAACCATACTTTAAAAAAAATATTAAAATAAAAAACCAAAATTTTTTGAACAATAAATATATTTTAATAAACTACCGATTTGAAAAAAACCTACCAAAAACAATTAATTGTGGATTTTTTTTTTCGAAAAAAATATAAAATAATAAAAGAGAACATTGTTTTTAATAGTATTACAGTGCACTCGCGCTACAACGAATGAGCGGGACTTTATAATGTCATTCGTTATATGAAAAATCATTATATCAAATTTTCCATGTTAATTGATTGGTGTTAAAAAAAAAATGTATAATTGGGCGGTTGATAGATTTTTTTAGTTATTTATTGACAGAATAAGATAAATCACAAAGTAATTAACATAAACAATAAAATAAGAAAAAATTAAATAAGCTAATTTGATAAACTGAAAAAACTTGTGATTTTCGATTGTTTTTTTGATTCAATTGATTGAATAGAGGCGATGATATTCATATGTGTGAGTTGGTGTGGCTCGGTACATAAGTGCGGTTTCATCGGCGTTGAAAATATCATCTGGACTGTAGTCTTTGATTAATTCGATGAGTGTATGCTGATATTTTTCTGCTGCTACTTTGTCGACAAGGCCTGCTTCTCCGATGCATTTTTTATATGAGATGTTGTGTCTTTTTAAAAAACTATTTAGCCACCCTGAACTTGCCTTGAAATCAGGTTTCTGAAGCATTGTTGCTATTTCGAGAGCTTGAGCTTGTATTAGAGGACCATCGAGTGTAATTGAATTATGCGCTTTTGTGTCTCTGAACCACATACCCAGGTATTTTTCAAGCACTTTGTACTCAGGCTCTCTCAATCTCTTAGCTTTTTGTAATGTCACGCATGGACTCAGATGCTTTTTTGATCGCCTCTTGATTCTTAACGATTGTTGAGATAGTCGAAGCTGCTCATCCATACTTGCGGGATAGTTCAGTTGGAGTTGCTTTATTATTGTAATCCTCTATTATCTCAAGCTTTAAGCTTATCTCAGGACTCTTTCTTTTTTTACTTTCCATTTTTGAAACAATAAAAATACACCAATAAAAATTTACTATTAAACAAACAAAAGTTTATGTAATAATTTTTGATTGGTTGGTTTCTTTTTATTTTGTCATTATTTTTCAGGAGTTGACACATACAGATTAAGATTTCATTGATAAACAAAAATTATAACGAATGTGCTAAAAAAAGATTGTATTCGTTAAAGAAAGTGACAATTAACGTTGTTAAGTATGAAAATGGGCTTTGATTTCCCATTCGCAGTAGCGAATTTTTCATAACTTCATATTCGTAATATGATATTTTGTTAGCCATTGATTTGAATGGAGAGGAAATCGGGACTTATACATCATTCGCTGTAGTAGTAAAGTAGTAGTAGTAGTAGAAGTAAAGATTTTCGTGACGTGAGCCGAGCCCACGTGAGTCTGATTTTCAAGGCAGACTATGACGGACGGTGCTTTATGTTTCGTAGATTGAAGTTCTCCAGGCATTACTCTTCATGTGTCTATCCAATCTCGATTTGTAACTGCTGACACTTGGGCTGTTTTCTACGTCGTTTGGAAGTTTGTTCCACGCTGTTGCTACCCGGTTTGTGAAGAAGTTGAATCGTGCTTTCGAGGAATCTTTGCTTTCCCTTATTATGCTCGTACGGTCTGAGGTGCTTCGAAGTTCTAGGGCATTCAGATTATCTTTAAAACAATCGCCAATTAAATTTAATTGTTCGATTCCATTGATTATTTTATAGCATTGGATCAAATCTCCTCGCCTTCTTCTTTCCTTTAAGTCAGTGTGACCGAGTCTCATAAGTCGTGATTCGTAGCATAAATGTGAGATGTCAGATGCATTCGTTGCTCTGTGCTGAACTCTATCAATTAGAGATATTTTACTTTTCTTTCGTGGATTCCATGTCGCTATCGCGTATTCAAGATGAGGTTTTGCAAATGTGGAATATGTCAGTTTCGCTATTCGGCTATCATAGTTGACAAATGTCCGGCGTACAATTCTAAGCATTTTGTTTGCTTTCGCAACAGAGTACTCAACTTGCTTTTCGTATTTCAAATCAATTGATACCTTGACTCCCAAGTCATAGCTTGTCACCCCCCAAAAGCCTTTTGAATTATAAAAAAAAAATTATTTAAAAAAAGAACGGTTCAAAAGTTATAGCTAAAATAAAAAAAGATGTTTCATTAACGTTTCAACCCTGACATTGGGGTATATCGTGAATTACATTAATTCAAGTAATTAAAATCCAAAAAAAGTATAAGAAAATATATGTATATAATTTTAAACAAAAAAAATCTATTTTGAACACTTTTTCGAGCAAAAAAATTCCGTAGTTAAATCAATACCTCTTGGAAGGCATTTCCAATCAATTTCAATATCAAGATCAATTTTTACATTTCTCATAACAAATCCATTAGTTTTGATTTTTTTGACTTTTCCAAATACTGCTTTTCATCTAAAACACTTTTTTAGTCATTCAGAGGGGATATTTTAATTTCAGACTCTTCTTCATCACTTATTATTGTCATTTTTTTCTCTTTTTGTTCAACTTTTTTCCCCTTCATCTTCTTAAAACTTCTTTGACTTCTTTTTTTAAAAAGTTTTTTTTTAAAATCAATCAAATTATTTTATTTATTTATTTGTTAATCTGTTCA
>QEOQ01000508.1:5803168-5844118 GCA_010279815.1 Brachionus plicatilis
GAATTTTTTTATAAAAATCGGAAAATCGGAAATTCGGGGACCGAACAAAAAATTTGAATTTTTTTAAAAATCGGAAAATCGGATATATTTCCAATCGAATATTTTTTCCGATTGAACATATATCTCTTTCTTTGTTGTTTTTCGAGCAACATCATTCTTGCGTCCGATGCACTGTATTTGATGAACGGTATGTACTCTATGTTCGGTCTAATGAGTGCCTTGTACGTTGCTAATAGAAGATCAAGTTCCTGTCTAAAATTTTTTGCTTGTTTTCTTACTTGATTCTTTGCCTTTGAGTTTGATGTTAAGCTGGGATGGCATGTCCGTTGAGACATGTGAATAGTGTGCACGCTGTCTTCATTGTACTTAGTTTCATTCTCCAGGTTGATGACCATGTTTCGACTTCTTGGATTGGTTGCTGCAGTTTGCTTTCGACTCCTTCGATTTTTGGATTTTTGGATCCTAATTGACAGCTCGTCAGCGAATAGACCTTTGTTCGCTGTTATGATCTTCTTGGCGATGTCATCAATGAAGGTTTTAAATAAACTGTCCCTAGCGCGCTTACATGCGGGACACCGCAGAGGATTTGATCGAGTGCTGCCTTAGATGACTGGTCTAGTACTTGGAACGTTCTGTCGTTTAAGGATTTAGGCATCCATCCTCCAATGAAGGCAGTACATTTCTTCGTTATCATTCTGAAGGAAGCCCCTCGTTTCATAGTTTTTTGAAAGCTTTCTTGAAGTCAATGAAAATAGCTCCAGTTGCTTTTCGATCATTACTCCATGCTGAATCGTTTAGAGGTGTCGGAAGATGCGGTCTCTTGTTTGACGTTTTGACATGAAACCGCTTTAGTGCTTACTGATAACTTGTTTCTCCTGAATCCATGTCAGCGTTCTGTTCTTCATGACCCGCTCGATGATCTTGGGCATGGTGGACATCAGACTAATCTGTCTGTGGTTCGTTGGATCTGCTGGATTCTTGCCCGGCTTCGGAATCATGACGATTTCTACATGCTTCCAATGCTTAGGATTGTGGCTTTGATTTAAGGAGCCGTTGACAACGTTCGCCATGATGTAAAATTCTTATGGCATATATTTGAGAGCTTTGTTGGTGATTTTGTCAGTGCCCCGGGCCCCTCGTTCTTTGATGTCTTTGAGTGTAGTCATGATTTCTTGAGCCGTTGCTGGTTGAAACATTTGATGTCCGTTTGGAGGATTTAGAACATTTGTTGTCCGTTTGGAGGATTTAGAACATTTGCCTGGTTGCCTTCTCTAATGTCGCCTTGAAAGGCTCGTCAAACTCATTTTTTGGTGGGAACGTTTGCTTTAGTTGCTCCGCGAATTTGTTGGTTACCTCATTTGGAGTAGTTATATGTTTATCGTGAACCTTGAGTAGTAAACATTGCGATGGTTTTTGTGTATTGGCGCTCTCGATCAAAGAGATTTTACGCCATAGTACTGTGTCGGAATATCTGTGATGATTCAACCCTGTGCAAAATTTCCTCCACTTTTTCTGCTTATGTTCCATGACTTGTTTCTTGATTTGTTCGGCAAAATAGTTGAATTATCCCACTATTTATGTTGATCTTGTAGCCAGATGAGAACGTTGGAGTCTTCTCTTCTCTTTGTTAAGGGCTACAGCTCTCCCTGGTAAGACTTATGTTTGGTAGCTTTTGACTATATGTGTTGAGCTTGCTTCGTTGATTGTTGTCATAATTGCTGACTCGAGTTGCTGAGCTAACTCGTCAGTGGACAAAGGGTTTTTTGACCATTTCTTTGTATTTTTCTTTGTACTTATCAGTCAACCCTTGTCTTTGTTGTTGTTGTTTGCTCCTGCCTGTCTATTAGCTTGGATTCGACACTGAACAGTACTGACAGATGATCACTTCGTGGACTGGTGAGGCTAATTGGTTTATGGATATCATATGGGTCGCTTGTGATAATTAGGTCTTTGGTCCATAATGAAGTCGATGGTAGGGAGCGTACGTTGGAGTGTTTGTGTGATGGATACTCAGTTTGAGCTCTTTGAGTACGGCTTCAAGTATTGAGCCGAACTTGTCCGTCTCTGATGACTCCAACAACACGTTGTGAGCGTTCAGATCTCCTGCTGCAATGGTGTTGGCGTAACTTAAAATTTGCTGGATTGTTCTTTTGGTGATTTCAATGCCTGGCGGGATGCAGACGGACGATACAATGATGAAGATGATTGTCTTCCGGTTTGATAGACACACCTCCACTCTCTATTCTTGATCTGTCATGCCGATGAATTGTGTAGCCCTTGAGCTTGAACTGTTTGTTTGGCTCCAAAAACGTTTCGCTGAGCATGATGATGTCCAGCTGTTCGTCTTGTGCCGCTTGTTCAATGTTGATTTTCTTGATAGTAGCTAATTGAACGTTGAGGTGTAGTACGCTTAGTTATCTATGCATTATTATTTCTGGCTGTCTATTTGTTTCTTTGCGAAATTGTTTTGTTGCGTAGAGTGGATGATGATTGTCTTGTAATTTTGTTTGGGTGCTTTGCGCTGTTGTAGGATTTTGCTGGATTTTCTTTGTTGTTGCTGCTTGTTGTTCGGATGTAGGTAATTTCGCTATTGTTTTGTTTGATTTTTGACACGTTTAACATTTTATTGTCAGCGTGTTGCCTGGTTTGGGGTTTATATAGTCGAAATTGGAGTAATGGACAACTTTTTATGTTCCTCAATTTTACAATTATCATTTTTTGATTATTATTTTATTCCTACTATGTGTACTTTTCTATTATTCAACTTTTAAATTTATTAATTTATTCAACTATTCATTTATTCTATTTTTAACTTCTAAACTTTATAACTTATTCAACTAATTCAAATATTTATTAATATGTCTTATGAAATTTAAGTTTAAGAATACACATCCACATTTATCTAAAAGTCTTGTTCCATTTATACGAAGAGTATTTCTTATCAGCTATAAATTAGGCTTATCAACATTTCGTATTTTATTCTATTTTATTTTATTAATGAAGTAACAACTACTAGCAACAATTAAGTTACTAACACTTAAACTAAGGACTTTTAATTATTATTTTCTCCAGAGAGACTGTGTAGCATTCCAGCTTCTCACTACTGTGATAAGCCGCTAACAATATGGTTAATTTTAAAATTAGATTTCTTTAACCTACAAATTATATTTTTTTTAAATTTTTTGTTAAAATACTGGGTTAACTTGATTGTTTCAAAATCAAAAAATGCTCTGAATTATAATTCGCTTTAAACTTAACAATAAATGAAAGAAAAATTGAATAATTGAATAAATGAATTAGTTTTAAAAAAAGAATATTTGAAAAGTTGAAAAGTTGAAAAATGTGAAAAATTGAATAAATGAAAAGTTGAAAAGTTTAAAAATTGAATAAATGAAAATTTGAATAAATGAAAAGTTGAATAAAAGAAAAATTAAAAAATTGAATAGTTGAATAGCTGAATTAGTAATAAAAGAGAATAATTGAAAAATCGAAAAGTTGACTAGAATTTATTTAAGTTGTATAATACAAATTATTGTCGATGAATGCGAAATTGGCTAGATAGTTAAGCTTGTTTTGTTGTTGACTTAGTGAGTTTGATAATGAGTATTCCCTAGATACAAAGCTTTACATTTTTCAGGTTTAGTTTTTTAACTTAGTATCTGTCAGTAATCTTAGGAGATTGAGGTTTTGCTTATGATTGCTCATTATCAAAACCAAAATGGGAACCTATAGTCTGTATTTAAAAATATATTAAGATCTTTGAAAAAGTACAAAGAAGAGCAACAAAACTGATAGATTCTGCTAGAACTAAGCCTTATGAGTCTGAAAATCGTTGTTTAAGGGCGGAAATAATATTAAGCATATAAAATTTTGAATGGCTATGAAAAAGTGTCGTTAACAAATGGTATCAATTTTTCATGTGAATTTTGTTAGAAATAGTCTCTTTGAAGGCACAATGCCATGTTGTACTTAAAAATAAAATTTTTGACAATAAATTTTATTAAAATTAACTCGAGACATTTTAAAAATTAGAAATCATAGATTAATTTTTGATATCTTTAAAAGAAATCAATAAAAAAACTTATTAAATTAATTTATTAAAATAAATAGACTATTACCATAATTGATTAAAAAAATTGTGTTAAAACTCAAAATCTAAATTAGGTTTTTTTTGGCCAAGTTTAAGTGGACCAGATGCTAGCTTTTGTTTATTTTCAGTCTGTTTTTTGGCTCGTTCCTGTTTTTTTGACTCTTTAGAATCCATCCAATCATTCCAACCACCTTGACTTGATGACGAACTAGGTTGATTTTTTTTATCAGTAATCTTTATGTCTTTAACTAAATTATTGAATATGTCATCATCATTTGTCTGACTTGTCGACCAATTATAAGTACTTGCTTTAGGCAATTGATTTGTCTCATCCTCAAACGAATTTGTCCATTCAGACGACCAATCTGACTTGGATGCGTTCAGTGAGCTACCACTTGGTTTAGTGCTTAGATTTGTCTTTGCCAAAACGGTCGGTTCAAGCGGTTCCATTTGTTCGTCATCTTCTAAATCATTCCAATCATTATTATCTTCAAAATTCCAACCTGAATTGGTAGGAGTCTCAATCTTCTTTTCCTTTAGCATTTCAAGTTTCGGTTCTTCCTTTTTTTTCTCTTCGGTTTTGACTTCTTCCTTGGCTGATGCAGACATCTTAGGAGGTGGACCCAGTGGTTGAGTATTCAATGCGATAGAAGGCTGCTGATTTTTGTTTTTATATCCTGTCATTTTGCTAGACAATGACGTCATAGCCCAAGATGTCCATGAAGTTTCATTTTTCAAGTCCAAATTGCATGATTGTACATCTTTTTCCATTTCAAGAGCAAGCTCGGGTTGTTCAGAGACTTTTTCCAATTTTTGCGTGAATTGCTTCAGGGTTTTGAAGGCCTCATCTCGCACATCTTTCTCAGGATCAACAGTCAGACAACAAATGGAAGGCAAAACTTTGGTCGCTATATCTTTTAGAGTATAAAAGCGATCAGTGTTAGCCAAGGCTATTATACCAGATAGTCTCGACAAAGGAAAAGGGTCTCTCATTGCTTTGGGAAAAGCGGACAACAAAATTCTCTGCCTTAGTTGAGGATTGATGTAAGGAGCTATCTTGCCAATACAAACAGTGGTGTTTGTTCGAATCATTCCTTGATCATCTTGGGCTTGTAAACGAGCAAAATGCTTCATTAGCTCTACATTTATGTTATTGTAATTTAGCTTGGGAGCGAGGAGTACCATTGATCGGATAGTGCCCTCTCTGATAGCGGGATTTGAGTCATTAAAGCCAAGGCAAATGTGGGGAAATATTTGGTCATTTATTATACTGGCTGATAAATGCTCCACAAATAGTTGTAGTTGGGATAACAAGCGCATTCGTGTAGTGCGATCAGTGGAAGAAAATAACTTGACTACAATTGGAATTATTTTTTTCTGATATTCGGCTTCATCGAGTAATTTTCCTAGTTTGAATAATGGTGCAAGAACAGTTGAGCCTGCGTTTCCATATTCGTAGGCTTGGAGTAATTGTGGCAAAATTTTATACTTGCATAATTGACTTGGAAAGTCGTCAAGTTTTTGAGTCAATTCGGTAAATAGTTTTGTTTTTTCACTTGTATCTTTAATCTTAAAAAGAAAGTAAGATTAAATCAGTAAATTAAACTAATTTTTTGTCAATGATTTTTAAAATTCGAAAAAAGTTTTTAAAATCTTACTAAAACAAATACTTTAAATCAAATAAAAATATTAATTTTTTTATTGATTAAAATTAAATTTGAAAATTTTTATTCAATTAAAAACTTAAAACAAAATTTTAAAATATAATACTTGATCTTTTTTTTAGTTGCTAATAATTTTTTGATAAAAAATTTTCCATTTTTAACTTTATCTTAACATTTATATTGACAGTTCAGTTATTTTCTTAATTTCTTTGAAAATTAAATCTTAAAATTAAGCTTCAATTTTAAATTAAAGATATAAATAAAAATTTTTTTTTATTTTTTATTATTATGCGTCGATTTTTAGTGCAGCATCAAATTTAATTTTGACTTTAAATGCAAAGTTAAAATTAAATAATAATGTTTCAAATTATTTTCTTCTTGCAAAGCGTAACAGTAAAGCTCTAATAAAAAACTTGAATTAAGTTGAATCTCTAAATAAAACATTGTATTTTATGGTCTAAAATATAATAAAAGATGTTTAATTGTTGCGTTCTTAAAAAAATCTTGAAAGGAATCTTAGGTAAAATTAGAAGTTTAAGTATATTTTAAAGAATTCAAAATAAGTGGCTATATAATAACTAGAATTTATTTTTGTTATGAAAATTAATTCAATATTTATTTTTCAAAGATAAATTAGAATTTAATTTATCATACTAATTCAATTTTTACAAAATACTTATACTTTTTCAAGTTAAAACAAACTGTTTAAAAATTTAAAGATTATATAAAAAAATTTTTCACTGATTTAGATAAAAATGCTGATATGTGAATTTTGTTTAAGAATTTCGAAATTTGTCTTTTTGATTATAAAAAATTTTGAATATAGAAATTAAAAAGTCAAAAATCATTAGCAAAAATATTACCATCAAGAGACGAATTTTTTTGAAGAATTTTGAAGATATTCTATAAACAAAATTTCAATAATATTTCTTTAGATTAGTATGTACCTAAACTTACTTTATCTTTATCAATTAATAAAAAAATTGAACAAACTAAAAATTTAAAAATTTTTAATTACTTAAAATTTTCCTTTTTATATTTGCCTATGACACTTATTATACTTGCCAAAAATTATCATAATTTTAAATAAAAATTTTGCATAAATCAAGTTAATTTATTAAAAAAAATGCATACCTGAATTTCCTCGAGAAATAAAAGAGTATCAACAAAATCATTGCTCATAAACCCATCTGATTGACGACATAGGTTTATAAATTTAGCAGGAGTAAGTCTTTTTTCAGGAATCGGATTCAGTAGAGCCATATAAGTTTGAACAAGTCGTTTGGGAATTTGTCCAGGATTTTTAAGAGCATTGACATTCGGTAGAGAACCATTAAAAATTTCCCAAATCAAACAACCAAGTGCCCATGAATCAACTCCATTTTCATTTTGCCTTGTGTTCTGATTAGAATTTAAACCACCAAGCGGAGATTTTTCAGGAGAATTGTAGCAATCTAAAGTTGTCAAATGCTTGTACGGAGCTTGATCTTGCACTCCATAAGTATACTCTAAACCAAGTAGCTTCCATTCTCCTGCTCGATTTACAAATACAGAAGACATATTTACATTGTTGTGTACTAATTTACAATCCAAATTGATAAAACTTAATGCAGTCTAATTTAAATTGAAATAATTATTATCTATTCATTTAAAAAAATTAATTTTTTACAGCTATTTGATAAAGACCCCATGAAATTTCATTGAGTCTTTGTGCATCGTTTTCTTTACTTTCCCGCAAATAATTAAACAAAGGTTGAACACGTTCGGTTACAATAAAAACCGATTTATCGTTTTCAACACCTTCTTGAAACATTAAGATGTTTGGGTGACGGAGCATTTTAGTTCGTTTAAAACCATTTTTGGCCGATTGAAACAAATTCTCTTGGCCTTGACGAAATTGGAATGAAAAGACACTGTATAGGGAATCTTGATTTTGTTGCGGTTGAGAAGCACCGACCGGCAACACGGAACTGGACTTTCGCTTGCAATTGTTCAAGGTCCATATGGTACGCTCTTGAATTTGAGGATCGAACTGGACTTGCTCTTGTATTTCAAAATTAACTAAGTCTTTGGTAGGATCTCTGGAAAAAAATCCCCACATGATGTTTATCTGAGAAATATTTTATGTGATGATGTAAATGAATATTATTTGCAAATTTTTCTAACTAAAATATTTTACACTCAAAAATTATAATATTCAAGCAATTTGGTAATTTTGTTTTATTTTTCTCCAAATTATTACTTTACAGAAAATATTTTTAAAGCGATACGTTTAAATCAGACAATAGAATTTATTTCACTTTGATAAAATAAAATAAATTTTTTTTATAAATCCTTTTTTTCAAATAAAATTTTTCGAAAGAAAAACTCTTCATTTAACTTATTTATCTTACATATTTCAATTTGAAGAACTACCTTAAGTGTTTTATTTTATTTTCAATTTTTTAATTTATTAGCAAAAATTTTTGGCACTTTAACTACACAATAAAATTTTTTTTTAAAAACAATTAAAAATTGAAAAAGGTCAAAAAGCTTTGATTATAAAAAATTAATTAAAAAAGTTTGTACATTTATTAAAAAATTCAAAAATTTAAATTGAAAAATAAACAAAATTATATTTTTGTTGTTTTTTAATATTTTTGAATTCTTTTAAATTAATAAAACGAAATGCAACAAAAAATATTTCAAAATTCTTGAGAACGTATAGTTTGTGTTAATTTTTCACGATTTATATAAAATTTTAAAAGAAATTTATTTTCATTAAATTTTCAGTAAATATACTTTTTGATCCTGTCATTAATTGATTTTTTTACCAAACAAACCTGGTTAGCCTCTTAAACCTATTTTTTGTCTCTCATAAGGTGGTCATGGCTCTCAATAAAGACACCTATATGTTTTTATCATTATATATATTTTATTTTTAAAACAATTTGTTGTCAAAAAATATTTGTTTTTGTTTTTTTTTTGATGATCTGCTATATGAGCCTAATTCAAGAAATTAGTTTTGGTATTGAAATGCAGAGAATCGAATTTTCAAAGATAAATTAAGCCACTTTTTTAAAAATTGTCTTTTATTAAGTTTTCATAACAAAAAAAGCTATTTATTCATTTAACATTATTATATTTTATTATATTTTATTATATTATATTATATTATATTATATTATTATATTATTATTTAAGAGTATTAATCGGTCAAACAGTATTGATAATTAAAATTGCTACTTATCCTTTTCAAAACAAATTATTCTTTCTTCTTTTTCGTCTATTTATTTCAAAATTATTGTTATTTCAATTTTGGTCAAAAAAGTCCATTTAATTATTTTTTTAAGCAATTAAAAAAAAAAAATTTTTATTAATATTGTTTTTTTTCGAGAAATTGTCGATTTTTTTTTACCGAATTTTACAATAATTATTTTTATACGATAAATACCGTTTTTTAGATTACCATATTTTACGCTAAATATGGTAAAATATCGTGAATATACCATAATTTCCGTAAAATATGGTGAATCATGGTATCGTAGCAGCACTGTATTTCTTTTAAAATTATTAGAGTTTTTCTAAAAGCTTTTAATATTAATTTAATATATATAATAATGAATTTTAAGATATAAAAATCTATGGATCTTTCGTTTAGTTTTTTTATTGAAAAGACTCCAATAAATATTAAATTTTAGAATTTAAATATTATTTTTGATGCATGTTAGCTAAAATATGATAAAAAATACATAGGCAGTAATATAAAAAAGGCATAGGCACATAAAAAAATAATCGATATGAACTTAAGTCTAAATCTAAATTATTATATAAAAGTGCAAATAGTTACGTTTAAAATAAATTTGGGTAAATGAAAATATTTGTAATTGGAAATTAAGATTTTTCTTTAAAAACAGGAGGCAATAGGTTTTTCAGCGTGATAGTATCTCTAGTCCAATTCATTATTCATATTAAATGTCTTGAAAATAAATGCCTATGATATAGTACAAATCATTAAAAACTATCCGGGGTTATGGGCTGAAATTCGCCATTTGATCAAGCTGAGAAATGTTAATACCTGATGAGATAAGACTGTCTGTGGTGGATGAGTGATGAAGATTCTTAAATGGAGATGAAATTTTTTTTAGCTTAATATTTTAAAATTGTGGTGTAAAAGGTCAACTCGATGCTGTAACCTCTGTATTAGATCGGAGTCGTTGCTCAAAAAGGTACTGGAAATTATAATCAGCTAGGATAGTAAAGAGAAAATTATTATTTTTATTTTAAACTTACTTTAATTTATTATTATTACAAGTACTAAATTTTCAAAAAAATAATGTCAAATTTTTTTTTTTAAATTTAATTTATTTTTAAAAATTAATCAGTTTTATGTTTTTCGTTTTCCTCTACAAAAATAAATTATTTTAAATAATTACAAATTTGTAATAAATAAGGCTTCCATACAAAAAATACCGATGATCAGATAATTATAAATCAAGACTGCTTTTTTCCCCATCTCCAATTATTACTTTTTTTTTATCAATCGTTTACTTAAAAATATGATTACACTAATTCTGTGCTAAAAGAAACAGCATTAATTATGTGGAATTCGAAATAAAGTACATTGTCTAATCATTAGTTCTTCGAATTTGTCATGACCTTGGTTTAAGATCTTGGTTAAAAGCTAAGTTTCCAAATTAAAAATAAGGTCTTAATTTTAATTTTGCTTTTTTAATCATAAATTTTAAAAATTTTCGTTTTTCTAAACTTAAAAAAATTTCAGAAAGTTGAAATTTTACTTTTTTTACTGCATTATTTTATGAGTTGGTATGATTTCAAGCTATGAAATATTGAAAAACACATGTTTAGTTACGCATCTAATCCGAAACCACATGCCTGATGCAAAAAAACAGAATTCACATAATTAAGGTAAATAATATTTAAAAAAAACAATTGGTAATAAATAAAACGTTACTGAATTTATAGTTTAAAAATAATTTTAATAAATAGATAAAAATAATAAATAACAATGTTATTTAAGAATTTGCTCCAAAAAAGAATTGGCAACATCTGGAGAACTGATACCTGAAATTGTGTTTGGTGCCCTATTGACAAGATTTAAATTTTGACTGTTTTGACTATTTTGACTGTTTTGACTGTTAGTTGTGTTGAAAAATTGTAGAGCCGATTCCGAACTTGGTAAATTTGATGAAGTTGACGAATTAAGACTGTCATTCACAGGATTATCTGTTTTTTTATTTAAATCAAATTGTAAATTAGGCTTTGGACGCGATTCTTTGTCGACATATTGAATCAACAACTCAGTAAAAGATTTTCCATATGCGTCTGTAGAGGGATTTTTGGAATTTTTAGTCGGAGTTGATTTAGCCAACAGTCCTCCGAACCATCTAGAGTCCGATGTCTGTTCGGCTTGTTCCAGCTCAGTCTGACTAAAATCTAAAAGTGTTGCCATTAATTTAAGAACTTGTTTTTTTTCGTTTGCCTGTGGTACTTTAATGTACCCGATAACTAAATTTTTTATTATATCTTTTTCGACATATTTATCGTTTAGTTTTTGAACTTCATTAAACCGTTTTTCCAAAGAATCAATCATTGTATCTTTGGTTTCAACTTAAAATAAAATATTTTATTAATTAAAAAAAAAGACGATTATATTTTGCTTTACTTTGAGTCATGAGTTTTTTAATTTCTTGCTCACGATCATTTAGTTCAAATTCAAGAGTGTCCACTGCTTCAATAGTTTCATTTAATTTTTTTATTTGATCCTTTTGATTAAATTATATTTTTTTAGATTCTACAAATAATAAAAATCGCTATGTACTTGATAATTTTGATTTTCTTTTTGTAGTTGATTAATTTTGGATTTGCTTTCTTTAATATCTTGCTGAAATTTAGCCATTTCGAGCTGATGTTGGCTGTCTTTTTCTAAATTAGAAAAATTAAATAAGTAAAAAGGAAATGTTCAAAGACCTCGTGATACATCTTTGATGTAAATTTAAGTAAGAATCATCTAAAAAATGTATTTCTGTATATAATCTGGAATTTAAACATTTAAAATTATAGTTGTGACTGATCAACCGTAAATATACGAAATCTTCAAAAAGATGAATCATAGGCAAACATTGAGGATGGAATCAACATTTTTTAAAGTTTCTAAATATTGTACTTTTAAGGTTTATTTTTAATAAAAGATCTTTAGTAATTTTTAGTTTTAGTAAATATTTAAAATGACCGTTTGAATTTTTTTAAAAGGTTTGACTGAACATTAAACCTAAAAATCTTTTAAGCATTCTTAAAATTTTTTTCAGTATTCCCAAAAATCTTTTAAATATTAACTTTTAAACATTATAAATGCTGATAATCATAAATATTCTGTTTAACTAATTATCTAAATCATTTTTTTCTTAAATAAAAATTAAATTTTTTAAAAATTAAAAAAATTCAAATATAATGTTTAAGTCAACTGAGATTTTTATTAAAAATCTAAAGGACAAACAAAATTTTCAAAGAAAACTCTTATTATTCCATTACCATGTCTTTGTGAGCTTTTTTATTAACTCCAACGCTTTTAGCCAATATTTTCTATTACTAATTTCAAAAATAAGTTAAAAACTTTTCAGACTTTTCCAAACTTAAAATTTCCAATCTTAGGTAATGGGTTTTTTTTGCAATTCTCTAGAGTATTGAAAATTTGGATAAGAAATGTTTATATTTTATTTCTACCAATTTGATAAATAAATGAAATGAAAATTAATTATATTTATAAGATTGTGAATGTTATTAACAAAAAAGTATGTTAATAATTCAAGTATACTGGAAAGATTTTTAAGTATATTAAAACAACTTACTCATTTTTAAACTAAAAAGAAATTATCTAAGAGATACAAGTTTTTAAAATTTTGGTTTTTCTAATTTTCATCAGCTTTCAGAAACATATTAATTTAAGTCAGATGAAAAAAAAAATTTATAAGGTTCGCGCGTAGCAAAACAACAGCACTATCTGAATATCAGCAAACCGAGTTAAAAATATTAATCTGCATACTTGAAAACCTTGAAAAAAGGATTTTTTAGGTATTGTCAAAAAAAAATAAATTTTGATCCTCCTCAAAGATAAAAAAAACTAAATTTAGTTACCTTTGAGCTAAAATATCTCATGTTCTAATAGACAAAACCTTATTAATATGTATATACTCTGAAAGCGCACAGTTTCATCTACAAAATGGTGTTTTATAATTTTAATATATATAATTTATTATTTTACCAATAGATCGATATTTTGGCAAAAAATGGTAAAAAATTGGTATTTTTTCACTATTTTTGTATCTAGTCCGCGGTTCCCCCACCCGTTTTCCATCCGCGTATTTTTGATAATACCTAAAATATCGTTTTTCAAGGTTTTCAAGTATGCAGATTAATATTTTTAACTCGGTTTGCTGAAATTCAGATAGTGCTGTAGTTTTGCTACCCGCGATTGTAAAAATTTTTTTAAATACTTTTGATATTTTTTTAAATTTCAAAATAAATTTTCTGATTATTTTAATCTTTAATTCCGAGATTTTATAAGTCACAAGTTTTAAGTCAAGTTTAGTCACTGACTAAATATTAATTCAAAGCTAATTCTTAGTTTTATTTTATTCTTCCTGTCCAAAATAAATTCATGTGACCATCTCAATTAGTATTTAGAACAGCGAAAAATTCTATTTCATTCAATTTTTATCTAAAATTGATTTGATTTTTTAAGACGGTTATGAATTTTTCTCATTTTTAAGAGTCTTTGACTCAAAATTGTGCCTAAAAAACAAGTCATCTTTCATTCATTAGTCAAAGACGTGATCACATAATATTTTAATAAAATCTTTAACACACCATTTTGAAGTCTTTCTAAGACAAGTTCCAAATTTTTGGTCACTTTTAACTGATGGTTTAAATTCTCTTCGGTTTTCTTCAATTTTTCGCCAATACTTTGCTTGTCTCGCTCAAGAACTTGATTATTCTGGTTCAATTCATCAATCTTCTGAATTAAATCTTTACTCGAACTTTCCAAATTTGCACCTTGTTGTTGCAACTGATTTTGAGCATTATTCAAATCCATCCTCAGTTGTTTTTCTCTATCCTCGGCCTCAATCGCTTCTCTAGTATAACTATCCGACATTTCGACTAAATGCTCTTTCAATCTTTCCAATTCTTTTTTCATTTTTTCCCTCTTTTTCTCTTCCTCATCCAAAGTAGAATTTAAAAGACTAGTCTTTTTTATCAATTCTTTTTCAAAGTACTCTTCACGTTCTTTCAATTGAAGGCTCAAATTATCTCGCTCAATTTGCAGTTCTTCTACTAATTGAGTAAGTTTTTCGTGGTTTTTGGCTTCCAACTTTTGCTGATCTGTCTCGGCTTTTATACTCAGCAAATGAGAGTTCAAGTCGGATGTATGCTCGTTCAAGTCTTCAACCATTTTTTGTTCCAATTGAAAACCATTAAGCAATGTTTCGTATTGTTCACTTAAATTTTCGTTTAATTTTTTAGCAGTGAAAAGCTCCTGATTTATTTCAGAAATTACTGAGTTGAGCCTTTGAATTTCGTTGTAATAACTTAGGCTTTCTTGATTTTTTTGCTCAAGATAATTGTATATTTGGTTATATTGCTGTTTTAGCAAAACTAATTCGTCTGATTTCTCATCTTTTTCCTCCACTATTTTCAGGTCTTCTTGAAGTTTTTCAATGGCCTTCGCTTGAGCTGATATGTGTTGGATATTTTTTTGTAAATCAAGCTTAAGTTGGGATATCTCACGACTTTTTTCTTCTAAACAAAATTCAAACTGTTTTCGTTGTTCATTAAACTGCTCTTTTTCTTCTTTTAATTTAGAAATTTCTTCATTAGCTGAATCGATTTGGTCCGAAAATTGCTCCGTTTTGGTCTTTAGCTCATTAAACAAAGCTGAATCGTTTGATTTAAACTCATTCAAACTTAGGCTTAAATCATTTACTTGCTGGCCAAGTGAAGTTACTTCATTCATTTTCTCATCTAACTTGGTTTTAAGATCATTATTTTGGCTCATAAGTCTGTCAATTTCTTGCTTTTCATGTTTTTGTTCTTGGAACTGAATCATTTTTTCATGGTTCAAATTTTGTTGATGCTGTTTAAGCTCTAGTTTGAGAGCTTCGATTTGGTTTTGTTTTTCTTCAAGTAAAAAGTTGAAATCATTAGATTCAGCTTGATCAGACAGTGAAATTTCGGACAATTGTTTCGACAACCTTTCTATTAGGTTCTCTTTTGATTGAAGTTGATTTTGTTGTGAATTATTTTCATTTTGCAGTAATTCACATTTTTGTTCCAAATCAATTATTATGGCTGACAGATTGGCAAAATTGGATTTGTTAATTTCTAATTCTTGCTCTAGGAAAGTTATTTTACTGTTTAATTCAGAGGTATTTTGTCGATGATTGGATTCGTTTTGGGAAACAATGCTCTCCAATTTTTCTTTTTCTTCTCGCAATTGTATAACCAAATCTGCCTGATTCCTAATTTTATCGTCAGATGCTTGTTTAGATTCATTATTTAGTTTTACAATCAATTCGTTTGCTTTTTCCAATTCATTTTGAAAAATATAATTCTTAAATTAAAAAATTCATTATATTTTTTTCTACTTAATTGTAAAATGGACATTTAAAAGTCTATAAAATTTTTTTTTCCTTTTTTATATATCAAAATCATATTTCTATTTGTCCATGATACTTTAATTAAAAAAACAAATAAAACTATATAATCAGAATTTTGTTTTAAAAAAAAATTTGATATCTTAATATTTATTTTAGTAAAAGTTTTTGCTTTTGTTTAATCATACAGGCGAAAATTAGTAACCGTAAAGTATTTTTTTACTTTTTTGAAATTAATATTTAAAAAAAACAACTAAAAAATAATAATTTTGAAAATGATTTTCAGCAAGAATGCAGATTAAGGTACAAGATAAAGTCGAAGAATTTTCCGATTCTGATTCGAGATCGAAATTTTTTGATTAAGATAAAATTACGAAATGTGTTATTTGGGTATAGGAGAAATGTAAAAGACAACAGTTTCTGTCTCTTACTAACCTCTTGTATAAGTTCAGCCGCACTAGGCTATTAAACTAGATTTATTACAGTAAAAAAGGCAAAATTTCTTTAAAAACATTCACTTAAAAATACCAAAATCTATAAGTGCAAGCATTACTGCATCAATTTTTGCTCAAGAACTTTTGTAAATGACAGATTATTTTTTTTTTCGTTTAGAAGTTATTTGGGATTTGACTCTTGAAATTTTAAAAAAAAAAAAATTAAATTATTTTTGAGGAATAAGATTTTTATTTTAATTTTTACTTTTAAACATTTAGTTGCACGGAAGTAAGAAAAAAATAATCTTTTGAAATAAAATTTTTTAAAATGAATTAAATTTTTCTTCTGTAATTCTAAAAATAATATTCATATTCCGTAATTGTATTCCGTAAATTTGAAATTAGTTTTATTTAAAAAGATTTTTTAAAGTTTTCAAAAAAATTAGTAAAGGGCTTTTGATACATGGTTTAAAAAAAATTTAAAAACAATATATAAAAAATTTTAATAAAAACATTTCCAAATATAAGCAAACTTTTTTTCACACTTCAACACTTGAAATTAAAATAGCTGTCTTGAATGATAAACTAAAATTTTTAATCGAGATGATGAGCTTAAAATGAAATGATTGAAAATATGTTTTGTGATAAGAATAAGAAAAGAAGACAATTCAAAAAAAGCTCTTTTCTATTTACAAAATAATTAAATATTTTTGTAATATTTAAAAAATTCCGAAACGATGGCTTAGTTATTCAAAATTGCAGCGAAGAAGCTAAGAAATTATAATAAATAATTAAGAAATTTTCTTTAATTTTAAAGAAATGGAATGTATTGAATCAATCACTTTATAAAAATAGGAATAATTCAATTTTTAAAATTTAAAATTGCGAAAAATAAATCTTGAAAAAAAAAAAAAATATGGTTAATTATTTTCAAAAGGTACATTTAATAATGTTTTAGTTATTTTGGTCATAACATAATGTCAAAAATTTGATTTTTTTTAAAAAAGATGAACCTTTTGATCAAAAATATTTTCTAGTCTTTCTTTCTTTAATTTTTTTAAAAATTCAATCAAATGCTATTATGTTGCATTGTGTTACACGTTTAACAAAAGTAAAGATTTCTGTAGCTTATTTTATTGATGTTTTTGATTTTTCGATAATAAAAAATACATTTTTTAATATCTTAAAGCATTCTATTTAATTTTTTTTGCCAAGCTCTTGAAAATTTTAAGAGCAAAGATGTAAAGAAAAATAAGGATCTAAAATATGATTTCTGACTTACTACAAAATTCCAAACCAATGTGGCTAGTTAGTTAAGAGAAAATTAAATAAGATAATAAAACTTATTTAAATTAAGCACACAATTATTTTTATGAATTTAAAAATTACCTGAGATTTGATATTTTGCATTTCACTATCTTTTTCTTTCAAGTTTTTTTCTAATTGTTGGACTAATTCAATACTTCGTTCATTACTACTTTGATTCAAGGTTTTAAATTTATCAATTTCTTGTCTATAATCATTGATTTCGATTTTAAGCTGGTCTATTTCGATTTGCTTTTCGGCCAATAAATTTTTAATTTTTTCCTGAAAACTGTCTTGAGTTTTTACCAAATCTTGCTGATGCTGATCATTTTCCATCTCAAGTCTTTTTTTTAATCCAAAAATTTCCTGCTTTAAGTTCTCTATTTCAATTTTTTTTTCCTCAAGCAAACAATCATTATCTTTGGCTTGAGTCTCTTCGATCTGTTTATTTTTTAGTTTTATTTTTGATAAAAGTTCCTGATTTTCGTTTTTCAAATGTAAATTATCCTCCTTCAACCGTTTTAATTCCTTGTCCAAATAAATAAAATCATTTAAATCAGAAGACGGCATAACCTCTTGATAAAAAAAATTAACTTAAAAATTCAATAATTCAAAAGAAAATTCAAAATACCTTCATATTCTTCCATAAAAGCTGATTTTTGATATCCATGGTTTGATGTTTCCATTTGACTTAGTTGGTTTCTCAAATCAGCTATTATGTTCTGAAAAAAATTCGAATAGAATAAATAAATTTTAAAATTTAATTTTACTTCTTTTGATATAATCGACTGGCGGAATTCGGTTTGTTTTTGTTCAATTTGAGCTTCATAAGTTAGACACCTTTGGTTTAGCTCATTTGTTTCATCTTCCCAGCGAGCGCATTCCATTTTTAGTAAGTCCAATTTTTTTTCATTCTCTTTGAGTTTTTCGCTTACAACTTTAAGCTCATTTTCAGGATCGTAAACTTCCTCGGTTCCCTCGGTGAGAATGTCTTTTAATTGGTCTCCGATTTGTGTTATTCTACCGGTTACTGACTTTGATAGACCTGAAGCTAACCAAGACATTCCTAAGAATTATAATCAATTTTATCTAAAAAATATTTTTCCGATTTTAAAATATCATTTAATCATTTACTGATGATTTCAAAATCAATCGGCGAAAAATGATAGAATAATTAAAAATTTTCAAAATTATCAAGATACGAAAAATAATGACGAATTCAAACTATGTTTCAAATAATTATTTGAGTACATTGGTATTCTTTTTTTGTTAAAAAAGTTAAATGTTGCAGTTTTTCTTTTACATTTCATCAAATTTATTATTTTTAGAAATTTTTTAAAATTTTCTATCAGATTTGTTTTAATTTAAAAAAGAAAGACATTTTTTACAAGAACTAGTGAAGAAAAACTGATTTTAATGAAATAAAAATTACGAATTAGATTGTCAGTTCAAATTTAACAAATTTAGATAATTTTGTTTTAAAATAGAAATATATGTTAAAGCACTACAACGAGTAAAATTACTAGTCAATAACTAAGACTCCTTCAAGAAATCATTTTTTTGTGAAAATATTTGATTTTTCACAGAAACAAAAGGGGTTAATTACAATCATTTAAATATGATGATAGTTATAAGAATTTTAGCATTTTATTCTGTTCTTTTTTGAAGCAAATAAATTTAAGTATCAATCTTTGTATTTTTAAAACTAATATATTACCAACCTCTATTTAGATCTTATTTATTCTGGTAAAGTTATTTAGTTTAATTGATTCATGGATAATTATTTCAAAATCCTTTTTGATTTTCAGTTATACAATGAATTTTAATGAATATTTAAAAAAATTCAATGTTTCGTAAAAACCGTTCAAAATGATATGCAATTTTCTAATAATTCTAATAATTTTCTAAGCATTCATCAAAATGAATACAAAACTGCACTCTCCATCTTTAAAAAACAATTATTTACTATTAAAAATTTTTTTTTGGATTTTGGATTATTTTGTAATTTTTTTTTTCATTACCTTATTGATTATTTTCCGGTTATAAAAAAAACGGCTTTTAAAAAATTTTAAATAAAAAATATTTAACAATCCTTTGATGTACTTATTTTAACTATTTAAAATAAATAAACATTTAATACGCTTCTAGTTTTTAGAAATTTTAGAAGATTTAGTTTACGGAAAAAATAAAAATCTTAAAAGAAAACTTTATTTTTTGAAATTACAGAAAATTTCAAACTATTTGGTTTTTTAAAATCTCTAAAATTTTTGAAAATTATGCTTCTTTTGTAAAATTAATCTCGGTCAGTGTTTTAGAAGTTTCTTTTCTTAAAACAGCGATTTTTTTGGATTGAATGACAACTCGAGTGACTTTCAATAACTTTAGAAAAAGCTTTGTCTTATATCATTATTTATTTATAGCTTGTACATTCCAATTTTCAATAAATTATTCTATGAAATGATTCAAAAAAAATCTCTATACTTTTACCAGAAATAATTACTTTCAAAAAATATTTTAGAATAATCGGTTTTGTGAAAGTCAGAACAAAATAATAAAATAAATCGACATACAATTTTAAAATTTTTTTAAAGAATTAAAAAAGTAGTGCAAAAACTTAGAATTTTAATATTGATAAATTATGCTTTAACAAAGTCTTATTTCGTTTTTTTCAAATTTTTGCCAAAAAAATTTCGACTCAAATTTTGTGGAATGAAATAAAAAAAATATTGGTTTTACTCAATTTAATTTTTCAGCTTTGCTATTAGAATTTCAAATTTAAATCATTATTTTTTAAGAATAATTTATAGATGCATTGAAAAAATCTATTTGTATTCTTTTCAACTTACTTTAAACACATAAATAAAATAAGCTCAAAAATACATTTTTTCATTTTTTAAAATTGAGAATAAAATTAAAATTAATTTTGAAACCAAAGCATTTTTATTTTTTTTCATGTTCATGTATCACACAGAAATTTAAATATCAGTATGTAAGTCGTATGAAGACGAGTTTAAACCATATACTCAGCTATTAACAACTGTTACATAAAAACTATAAAAACACTTTAAAAAAAATATTTTTTAGATTTCAATATTAAATTTTAGAAAATCGAATTGAAAATGACCAGAAAAGGAGCAAGTAATGTTGAAGATTTGACAATGAGTGTCAATGAGCGAATTTTGAGAGATGTCCATAGCATCTATACAGATCCAAAAGATGGCTTGGTCACTATAGCCAAAGATATTGGAATTGAACTAATAGCGCCCAGAAAAAAAATCAACATTCTTTTAATTGGAAATCACTCGGCCGGCAAAAGTTCATTTATAAATTGGTATATAGAAGAAACTGTTCAAAGAACAGGTGTTGCTATTGAGACCCAAGGATTTACTCTGGTCACAAGTGGAAAAAAAAGAGAAAGTTTGCTTGGTAATGCGACCCTACACTTGTATCCACAATTAAAAGGCCTATCTTCATTCCAAAACAGCTTGGAATACCTTGGCACTGAGATAACCACAAGCAAGCAAAAACAATTTAGTTTAATTACATTTATAGACACCCCAGGTCTTGTCGATGGTGATATGAAATATCCATTCGATGTGAATAATGCAATCCTTTGGTTTGGTGAAATTTCAGACTTAATCTTTGTTTTTTTCGATCCAATAGGTCAAGCTTTATGTAAACGTACATTGAATATTGTCGAAAAGCTTAACGAAAACCACGGAAATAAAATTAATTTCTATTTGTCAAAGTCTGATGAAGCTGGATCTGATTCCGACCGACAAGTATGTCTTAATTTGCTATTGAAATCCAAATCTTTTTTATAATAATGTTTTAATAGAAAGTTCTGATGCAAATTGTACAAGAACTTTGCAAGAGACCTGGTTTAAACAAAGCTGGTTTTGAAATGCTAACAATTTATATTCCAACTTTACAAGAAAAAGTGAATTTAAAATTTAAGTTTAAATTATTTTTAAATTTGATTTTGTTCAGAAGACAAGATGTGTCAATCAAATTGAAGATGTTTGTAAGCAAGTCGAAAGAACAATAAAACAAACAATTCAGAATACTTTGAATAGTTTGGAAAAAGATTCTGATTTAATTATAAATCGGATAAATGAAAAAATTAAATTAGACAAGTAAAATTTAAATTGAAAAATTAAAACAAAAAAAATAATTGAAAAAAAACTTAAAGTAAAACTCGCTCGGACAATTTGAGCCGTTCATTGAAATCATCCTTTTTTGTTTTGTCATCTTTTATTTTACTTCTGAGCATTGGAATAGCAAATGTGCCACAAATTTTACTTGACAAATATCTCGGAAATAATGTTGCTAGTCAAATAAAAACAAACATTGCTGATCCTTACAAACAATTCGGAGAGTTTTTGCCAAATGACTATCGACCATATTTCTTACCAATTTTGATTTCTATAGCATTAATTCTGTTTTTTATTTCGAAACTGATAAACAAGTAAACAATTGAAAGATTTAGAGTAAAATTTTTAATTCATTTAATTTTAGAAAAAAACCAACAATGAGTAAAAAACAATTAAAATCATTAAATGAAAGACGTGAATATCTGCAAAATTCTATCAAAAACAAAAAGAAGAAGCTTTATGATGAATATTTACAGCAAAGTGTTATCGATTTTGAGCATACAAAATAGATAGCACTAAATACGATAACTTATACTTTATTTTATACTCTCAAATTTTTATTCAAATATTATTTAGTGTCAAACTTTATCTAATTTTAATTTTTTTTTTGATTATTAATTTTAAATTTAATAAACTCTAGCTCATTATTTAATGATGTTATCGATTAATTTCAATTTTTTTAATTTCAATCACAGCTTTTTATACTGTGACAAAAGTTTAAGCAGAAAAAACTTCTAAATTTATTATATTTTTAAAGAAGCATCCGAAAAAATTTTTAGCATTTTTATGTAACACCCAAATTGAAAAGATATTTTTTATTACTAATAAAAATATTAATTTTCTTTTGAGAGAAAAAAAACGAAAAAGAAAAGTAAGTCTTTTATGTTAAATCGCATCAAAAATAAAGATTTTTAATTTTTCTTATGAAAAAAAAAATTCAAATAATTGTAAAATTTATTTCAATTTTTCGATTTTTGATCCTGGCACTAAAAACCGAAAAATTTATTTTTAAAAAAAGGTAATTTTTAAATTCAAATTTCAATTTTTAATGCAGCACTAGTGTAAGAGTTTTTGTTATTAATGCGTTGATAACCTAAAATTTTCGGTATTTGAAAATTTTTTTGCCCCGCACAAAAGCCATGAGTAAAAGATTAGTCAATTTAAACATATGATCGATGGTATCTTATGCATTCACTAAAATATGGCGTTTTACTTTTAATGCAAGCAACTCTTCGCATTGAAAGGTTTTCGCTATAAATATTTTTTTCATTTTTCGAAAAAAAACTGTGAACGCTTTATTTAAAACGATATTCTTTTCTAGAACGACATTTTCGAAGAATTTTACGTAAAATTACGTAAAATAATAATATTATAATCGCTAAAAGAAAAAATCGATTGAATTTTTGTGCTTTTTTAATTCCTCTTCGAACAAATAAATTTGTTAATGAAAATAATAAAAATATTATCAAATCACCTAATATTAATGTAAACTATATAAAAAGATGAACTTACTAGATAAAATGTATTAAATGTACTATATAAAAATATTATTTACTAGATAAAAAATTTAACACCTAGATAAAATTGTTAACTTCATAGAGAAAAAAATCAAAATGCTAGATAATTTTATTAATTAACTAGATATAATTAACAATAGATGTAATTGAATAGTTACTCAATATTTTATTTGATTAATTTCTTAATTTATTAAACTTGATCAAATATAGGTTATAAATCCATTTCAAATTCTCTTACGAACCAACGAACTAGAACTATGGCTTATTAAATGGAAAATGAAGATATCAGTTGAAAAGTCGTGTTCAGTAGTCTTTTCTAGGTACAAAAAAGAGAGTGATAATCTAAACTTAAAAATTTATGGAAACAGAATAGTGAGCCAAAAAGAAATCAAGTTTCTTGATATTAAATTTGATTCTAAGTTAAACTTTAATATACTGGTAGACTAAATTAAAGAACGCTGCAATAAAAGACTAAATATTATTAAGATATTGTCAAACAAAAAATGGGGTCTCAATCAAAACACACTAGGAAATTTATATAAATCTTTAGTCGGATCAATCTTAGACTTTTCTTTTCCTTGCTTAAATTCATTTTCAGAAAATAATATCAAAAAACTACAAGCAATTCAGAATACAGCAGTCAGGTCTATTTTTAAGTTAAAATATGATACTCCCTCCAACATCGTGCATCATGAGGCTTTTAATAAACTAAAATTACTAACAGTCTCGAATCGGCATTTTGAATTGAGTAAGAGATATGTTGGGACAGGACTGAGTCATTCTATTCCATTGGTTGAAAGACTGGTTTACTTTTTAACTTATTCTGAAGGAGCTTTAGCTCGGTACAGAAAACAAATAAATAAATAAAAATAAATAATCTTAGCTTTACTTTACTTAACTAATTTATTAATAAAACAATTGAAAAATGATGTATCCTGACACAGACTCTTCGAATACTACTAGTTCGGAGTACACCGAACTTTGCAGTGAAGAAACATACGAAGTGGCAATGAAGACTGTCAAGAATAGTAGGGGAAAAAACAGAGATTATCAATTAATGGTTGAATGCTTGCAATTAAAGGAAGCAACCCAATACATTACTCAACTAGATTCAGTAAAATGGACAAGAGCAGATACGCGAAAAACTCAAGGGGGCGAAGAAAAATTCTACACCTGATCAAGTTCATTAGTCGCGCAATAAAAGAAGAAAAATATAAATAATAATAATATATAGTTTATTTTTTATTTTCTTGTCTGTAAAATAATTTTTTTATCTAGTAAAAAATATTTTTATAAAGTGTTTTGTCTTTTTATCTATTTGTTAATAAAATTATCTAGTTGATTTCATCCTTTTTATCTTTTAATATAATATCTAGTAAGTTTCATCTTTTTATCTATTATAATTAATCTTATGCCATTATCAAATATTCATAAATTCAAGGAAATATTAACAAAAAAATCAAGAATTATCTATAAAGTCGATTTTTTCTTTAGCGATTTTGATTTTTACCTAAAATTTACGTAAAATAAAGTTATCGTGGAACTACTGCATAAAAAATTAATAGAAAAATTATCATAGAAAATATTTTAAATAGTGTAAAATATTTATAGAAAATTCATCATAGAATTATAATTTGTGATAATTTTTAGAAAAAATTTAAATAATTTAGTTTAAGATGCTGATTTTTTATTTTTTTTTGTCGAAATTAATTATCAGAAGAAGCTTCAGATCGGTCCAGATAAACAAATGACAAGATCGCGTTCAGTCTCGCTCCGCATTTCTCTGATGTAGTTTATTATTATTATTATTTTTATCAAAAATATATTATATTCATTTTTTTTCAATTAGACAACACGAAAAAATTCAACTTTAAAAAATGTGAATGTTAGTCTTAGTGTGAGGTTAATCCAATCTTTTGATAAGACACCTTCATCCAGAGACCGGTAAAAATCGCTTAACTTTTTCTAGTATAAATTTTAGCAAAAAAAAGTACAAAAATTTTATTTATTATTTAATTATTTGTAAATTTATATAAAACTCAAAGCATGTTAAGAATTTATAAGCGATCGAATACTAGAAGGTAGCATAGTTTTAATTCCCGGCTTAGGTCGGTCGATAATTCTGAAAGAAAAACCATCATCACTCTGAAGTAATTGTTTTTCATGCTGCCAACTAAAAAGAGCCCCGTCAGTTGTTTCTAAGAATGGATTTATTTCTATTACACAGCAGCTAATATTTTTATCATCTAAAAAAACTGCGAAATCGATCACATAATTTTCAATGAAATTTTCTAATTTTATAAGCACTTTTTGATAAAAAAAATTTTTTACCTCTTGCTCGATTTGATTTTTAAACTCGTTTAAACGTTTCGAATAAATCAAATAATTGTATTGAGATAATGCAGTCAGTCTTTGTTTGAAAACAAAACCTCTAAATTCCATGTCAACATCGATTGGGACAAATTCTCTGACTATAAAATTCTCACGGAATCGGTCAATTTTTTCTATAGCTAAAAGCATGTCCTGGTAAATTCTTTCACTTTTAAAGAACATTTCCAATACTTGACAAGCTTTGTGAACTTTCAGACATTCAAATGCAGCTCTTAACAAACAAATTACTTTTTGATTTTCAGTCACTTTTTCTTCTTCATTTAGTTCGTTTAAATAATTAGTATAAATATCTTTTAATTTCTTATCAGCCAAAGGCGAGTCTTTAGCACTACGAGACGAAGTTTTTACAAAGACGTAATCAGAAGATTTCTTGACAAATGATGAAATAACTAAATCAAGTTTAGTCTCAAGGTCTTTTAAAATTTCTAATTCTTCACTTGTAAAAACACTTTTCCAATCATCCTTTTCACTGTTAATTTTTATATTTGGATAACATTTTAGGAATAACTTGGCATGTTCTATTTCTATTGGAAATAATTCCGATCTAAATGTGACGTCTTTTAGTTTTTGGTACCAATTCTCAAAATTACAGTCCAAAACACTTGATTGATAGGTTTCAATCGAATCTTTAGTTAAAAATCCGACCAATTTAGGGTCAGAATAGTCTTTTATTTCATTTTTTTCTACTTGACGCAGCTTTGCATTTGTCAATTGTTTCAAAAAATCCGTCATTTTAGAAATTAGCTAAAAATTATGAATTAAAATTTTTTTTAGGTAAAAGGTACATTTAAAATAAGAAAATTTTTTTAGACACATTATTAATTCAAAATTTATTTTTATTCATTTTTGTTTTTTTATGCTTTTGCAGAGACTTGACTGTAAACCGATGTAACACACAAAATGGCATTATTAACCAAATTCTATTAAAATTGCAAATTTATCAGCAATAAAAGTTTTAAATTTTCAAACGCCGCGCAATTTGCAGAGATTTTGCACATCTGTTTGAGACTTTCCATAGATGATGAAACTATGAATGCTGCGCCATGACATGCATTCACAAAACTCATTTTGAACTTGCAGAAAAAAATTTATTAAATTTTTTAAAAATTTTGTCCTGTTCTTGTAAATCGAAATTCACAATGTCCAAAGTAGAGAAGACAAAGGACCAAATTCTATTATGGACTCTGAGCCAAGAGAAACCCATTCACGCACATTAAGAAATGTTATGTTTTGAGAACCAACCAACATAAATTAAAAAAAAATATTTAAAGTCTGATTTTGACATAGGCTTATAAGTCAACATTATAAATAAATGAAATTTTAAAATTTTAAGATCACTAAATGAACTGATAGTGCCGGATAAAGGCAAATTCAATAACTACGGAGAGTTGACATTTGGTAATTTCTTTTCAAAATTTATTAATCGATTGATTCTGGATGATCTTTATCTAAATGAAAATTTTTTCAAAATTAGAGTAGATAACAACATATAATAAATAATAGATAATTTGATTTTTAAAAGTTTTATTAGTGAATTTGAAAAATTTGATTTGATATACAAAACGTACTTTATGCAATATTTAAATAAAGAAAGCATATATTAAATTTGTTTGTATGTTTTTTGAATTATTGAAAAATAAAATTTTTAATTTTTTTAAATTTTTATTTTTTTTAACAAAATAAATGGGTTCGATCAGCTCTTACGAGTAAAGACAATATGTCGTTTGATTGAATTGAAATATATAATATATAATATATATATAATATAATATAGAATAGCTTAAAAATAGCATTTGACAAAATATGACATGAAAAAATATGCTGGTCAATATTAGAACTAAATTTCATGCAGTTCTATAATAAAATTCTGATTTTAAGTTTGAAACATCAAAATTTTTTTTTAACCGCCTAATTTTAAACTAAATCCAGCTCAAGTCTTTACCTTTGATTCAATTTTCGTGAATTTGTTTCATTGTTTTAGTTGATTCCTTCCTCCTGCTTGTGATCCGGAGTTTCAATATTTCTTTGATTGTCAGCTTCATAAGTTTCATCGCCAATCTTGAAATTTGTTTGTTTTAACAGACCAATTTTTTCTTTAACAGACTTAATCAAAAAACCCCCGATATCAGACAACTTGGGTTAGGGTGTAGATAAATAATTTTATATTGATAAATAAGATGATTTTATTTAAAATAAAATAGGTAGATTCACTACTTAATCGAACCCAAATGTCTTTAGATAACAATGTTTTCATATAAGGTTTAAATTTGAAAGTTATTTTATTAACTTAATAGACTTTTGAATTTAAATTAAATAAATGGCCGATCTTGCGATCTCTATCTGATCTCTTCTCTTCAAAGTAGTGTTGTAAATCAAATTGGCAATTTGAACAAATTATTCGATTTATTTCGATTTAAATTTAATATAAAATTTGGATTCAAATTTAAACTAAAAGAAAATTTGGACTCAAATTTAAACTATAATAAAATTTGGATTAGAATTTAAACTCAAAAAATATTTAAATTCCAAGATTAACTTAAATAATTCTAAATTCTATTTAAATTATGTTTTAATTAAAGTCAATTAAACAATTTGACTAATTTAAATTTTCGAATATAACTAAAACCTACTAAAATTTTATGCTGATATCCCAATTCCATTGCATGCTCTTTTTTCAAATAAAAAAGCATATTACTTGAGGAATTTCTTTTACTATATTCAACAGTGTAATATCAGCAATTTTATTTACTAAAATTTTCTAACTTTAATTGAATTATTGTGGAAAGAGATCTTTTAATGTATTGCTTTTTGTTTATCGATTGAGTAGTAAAAGGTGCTTGTAAAAAATCTTGAGTTTAACTAATTTTAAAGAATATAAATTAGTTTTTAATATATAAGAAAAAATTAATATTTACATATTGTTTTAGAAAGACCTTGAACAAAAAAAATAATAGTTGGAAAAAGAAAAAAAATGGAAAAAACTTTATTTTTAGAATTTATTTGTTAATTACGTTTTAAAATTAATACAATTACTATATAAACCACCAAAATAAATTTAAATTTTCGTTTTGATTTTCAAATATAAGCTTAATAATTTGACTTTTTTAAATTCTAAATTGAATTGAATTATGATTCAAATTTGAATTGAAATTTAATTATTATTCTGGGTTTAAATTAAAACTTAACTTATAATTTTGTTTTAAACTTAAACTCAAATAAAAAATTTGTTTAAATTTGAACTCAACTAAAAGATTTGTTTTAAACTTAAACTCAAATAAAAAAATTGTTTAAATTCAAACTCAAATTTAAAAATTAATTTAATTATTTAAAAGTAAATTCAAATGCTATTTATTTACAACACTACTTCAAAGTCAATAACAAGTAGTGATGACAGCTAAATGTTAATGCCAAGTCTAAATGTATTAGAAAAATCTATAAAACCTAAAATTTTTTCGAGAGCAAGTTAGGAATTGTTTACCAAGATTTAACTTTTTTGTAAACAGGGTTGTGAACGTTTGGAACAGTCTTCCGGTGGATATGGTCGAAGCAAGAAGTTTGAACTGTTTCAAATCGAAATTTCTCATTGAAAATCGTGAAGCAACTGCTACAGCTCAGTAGTGCTTGCTAAAATCCTATTTAAGTTGCAGATTATTTTTACTACTTCTACTACTAATACAACAACAGGCCATCTATGATTTTCCTAATTAATTTCATCTGAAGAGCATTAAACATAATAAAACATAATTAATTAATAATCTTTCATAAGTAAAAACTTTGGTTTTTTGCTGAGAACAGAAAAAACGGATACTATCCTGGACAATACAGCTCAAACTTTTATGGAGGATATAGTTATTGAATTTTATTTTCGTAATTAATTAATTTTAATTTTTAAGAAGCTTCTTACTTTTTTATTTTCTTTAAAGTTTTTAATCAATAAAATGCTTTTTACAATTAATTTTTACTTGTTTTAAAAAATTTTTTTAAATTATCAATCAGGTATGCTAACGTTATCAATCGTTAAAAAAAAAATTAACGATTCTTTTTTTATGCAAAATTTGTTAATTTAACAACTGAACTAGGAAAAACAAAAAAAATAAAATGTTATTTATGACAAATCTAAAACCGTTTTATTCGTTAACGTTATTAACGGTTTTTTTTTATTTCTTTTTTTGACCAATCATTATAATAAAAGAATTTTTTTAAATAATTTCCTGGAAAAATTCAAATTTTAAATACCATTAACACCGTTAACTACCGTTAATTAGCGTTAACGATTATGTTTTTACATTATTTGAATTTTTCAATATATATAAATAAATACAAATTAAATTGTCTTTAAAAAAATATTCTTGTTTGAATAAATTATTCTTAAATTAAAAGTTAAAATATATTTGAATTTTGTTATATTATTTTTGCTTTCTTATAAAAATTATTCAAAACTATGATAAATTTTATTTAAAACCAAATTTGAAAAAAAAATTTGAAAATTATTTTTTAAAAATGAAAAATAAAAATATTGAAAAAACTCAAAATGAGTTAATAGGTACTCGAAGTAGAAGTCAAACACCGACTCAAGTTTTAGGAAATATCCTTCGAAATACGAGTTTGATCAGCTCAAGTTTGAGTAATTCAAAAGAAGTCGATGCAAATTTAACTCGTAACACTAGTTTAAACAGGATCAATTATACATCGAGTCCAGTTGATAGACAAAATAGTGACGACACGGATTATGAAATGGATTATCAACATAGAGAAGTGAATAAGAGTCAATTTGCTAAAAAAGTTAAAAAAGAAAAAGTTTGGGAATTTTTTGAAAAAATTGATAATTCAACGTACCGTTGCAAAATTTGCCTTAAAGGAGATGTAAAATTCTATTTTATTTCATTAAATTGGATTAATTTTTTTTATCAAGCAAGAAAAAA
Source organism: Brachionus plicatilis (assembly GCA_010279815.1). Classification (NCBI taxonomy): domain Eukaryota; kingdom Metazoa; phylum Rotifera; class Eurotatoria; order Ploima; family Brachionidae; genus Brachionus; species Brachionus plicatilis. Next base: position 5,833,296 of record QEOQ01000508.1, read on the forward strand.
AAGTATTCAGAATAAGCAAAGGATCCTGCAGAAATTTAAAATCACACATAGGACACTTTCATAATATTAAAGAAATTCTAAGCGATTCTCAAAAAAAAAATGACCGTAGTCAATCTTGTGTATCATCCGAATTAAAAAAACAGCTTGATCAGGCAGTCATTAATGCCATTGTTTCTGATTCACGAAGCTTTAGTGATTTTGGAAAAAAAGGTTCATGATTTTTTACTTTTTTTAGATAAAAATTTTAAAACATTTTTAATCAAAAGCTTAAAAATGTATTAAAATATTTGCATTTACAATTTTCGCTAAACTCGTCTTTTTACGTAAAATTTCGTTAAAATACAATTACACCTTTATTTCGCAAAATAAATAAAAATAACTTTTTTTGATATTTGTCGACTTGGCATTTTAGCGTATTGTGCGTTTAAAAAAATTTCTTTAAAAAAAATTATAAATGAATAGACGGTGTGAAGTTGCTAAAAAGTCAAGTTCAAGAAAAGCTTTTTTTCTTTTTCAAAATCTTTATTTCGAGCTTAAGCCAAAACCAAACGGGATTTCCCATTCGCTTCTCCCCTCTCTATTTATATCTTTATTTTATCGAGAGTCATCTAACTCTCGAACATGTAAAAATAAATAGTACAAAAATAAAATATATAAATAATCATAAGTAACTTAACGCTCACATACATAATAAATAAATAAACAGATACGTATCTGTGGTGAACACCACAGACGGGATTGTATTTAAATGAACAATAGTAAATAGATTTTCCTAAATTATATAAGTTTTTCTAAATACAATGCCTTTTTAATATAAAAGATAAAATAATTTCAAAGAAAAAAAATTTTAAATGATTATGTTGATATTTCGAAATAAACAAAAATATTTAATTTTTAAATTAATTGAATTTTGTTTGAATCAATTAAGATAACATCTTTACGTAAAGAAAAAATTTATTGAATAAATGAATAATAGATCACGTCAAAAAAAAAAGAGCAAGTCATCAAATTATTTATTTATTATTCAACTGAAACTATAAATAAAGATAAAAAATAATTCAAAAATCAAAAATATTAGTTTAATTTTAAGCATAACGATCCCAAAAAAATGTCATATTACAAATTTAGAAATATATCTGGAATGGATCATTCAATTGATAGAAATGAGTACAGCGCATACTATCAAAACTCTCATCCATATTCAGACCCTTATTCCAATTACAGAAATTCACAGGATGAATTTTCTCTTGTTGACAGAAACCGAAATGGTCGTATTGATTACCATGAATTCAGAGATGCTGAGAACAGAAAAAACGGATACTATCCTGGACAATACAGCTCAAACTTTTATGGAGGATATAGTTATTGAATTTTATTTTCGTAATTAATTAATTTTAATTTTTAAGAAGCTTCTTACTTTTTTATTTTCTTTAAAGTTTTTAATCAATAAAATGCTTTTTACAATTAATTTTTACTTGTTTTAAAAAATTTTTTTAAATTATCAATATATTTTTTTAATTAATATAAAATATAATTTAGCTTTATTCTCCAATTCATTTATGTTTCAAAAGCATTTCATTCATTTTTCAATTTTTCTGGTTTTAAATACCGTATACACCTACACATAAATCCATGCACTGTAAATTAAAAAATAATTTTTTTGCTTTGAAATAAATTAAATTATGATTAAGTTTATGTTATTTTTTTTCACTTACATTCACCTTTTTTAGCATTTTTTACTAAAGATAAAATCTGAATTTACGAATAATAGGGAAATGACGTCTTTTTATCGAAAAATTAAAAAATTTCAAAAATCTACGAAAATTAAGAAAAAACGAAAATTTATTGGCCTTTAGAGATTAGCATAAAAAAGAATAAATTAAAGTTATTTTTAAAAATTTTCGTTATTAAATTAACTTAAGATTAAATAAATTCCTACTTTTATACGTTATTTTACGTAATTTTGCCAAACCAAATCAATACAGTAATATATAAAATTAATGGAAAATGAATATTATATATCATACAACAAGCTCGGTGTTCAGTATTATCACTCTATCGTATCTCGTAGTACATCTATTTTCGCTCTTGCGAAATTTCTCTCTTTTTTCACTGAATTTTTTTTCAAATTAGGGCAGGTTCTAATCCAGCGAACTTGCATAGCTTTCATTAATATTCCCTTAAACAAATTCGGGTCATGTCCAGAATGTGATCAAGTGTTCACCAAAAAATGTGATCATAGGTATCATGTCCAGAATATGATTAGTGATCAATGATCTATCGATTCCAGAACCCTTTCAGGCTCACTCATTAGATTCAGTAAATTTTATTGCTGTTTTTCGATGTAAAAATGTTGGAAAATTCACACACTGAATCATAAACGCATCAAAACTCAAAAAAGCATCGCAAAATTGAAATCTCCACAGACCACCACATCATCATATATTTTATTTTCTATCAATTTCCTTGTCTCCTGTAGTGAATCATTTACACACACAATCACAAAACCATTACTTCTAAGTTGTCTGTTCATGCATCTAACCGACAAACTTTCTTCACCACTTCTCCCTTCACATTTATACGAGACTGGATTTTCAACATCTTATTAATAAAATCCGTGCAATTTTCAACCCATGGATTTTTTAAATACTTAGAAACTTCACTTGCATATCTAGAGTCCGTTGCTGGATTAAATTTTTTAAAAACTCTCTCGATCATTGACAAGAAGTTTTCTTAAAATGTAAAAATACTAAAATAAAATAAAAAATTTATGTAAAAAAACTTTTTTTTTTTAAAATCCAACTGCGGATCAATGTCATTATAAATTTTAGCATTTTTATGTTTATATTTTTTTACTAAATCCTCCAACAGCTTAACACCTTCTTTTTTATAATTTTTCTTCAATAAATCTGATCTAAAACGAGGATCAAGTAAATTGCAAATCAAAGCTGTTGATTCTACGAAAATTCAATATTCTCCTAATTTTAACTTCATTGACTCAATTTTCAGTTTTAATTCAGCAAATTTTTTGTCTTTATGTTTTGTATCTAAATGGGTTAATAGCTCATAGAATATTATAAATTATAATCGGGTCTGAAACCGGTTTCAATATTTTAACTGGCTACATTAACCGGCTTTGATTTATAACCGATTAATATTTTAACCGATTTAGAACCTTTTTTTTTTTAAACCGATCTACCAGCCCAACTTAAATTTTTTTCATTTATCAGTTTAAATAGTTAGACTTCTAAAGTGCATGGGAATTTAGTAATGACTACTTGCTAATATATTTTGATAATAGAATATTTCTAAGAAATTCTAGTTTGCCATATTTTTTATTAAATTTACCACACGAATGGCTTCTTATAGAGATGTACTTCAAAGTTTGTTCAGAGGGGAGACCTTAATTAATATTATTTTTTGTTCATTTTCATTTAAATGTTTTTTATTATTAAATTTTTTATTTTTTTTCAATTAAAATTAGTTAAATTAATTAAAATACGAATAAATTTAAGTTTACGCGAAAACGGAATAATTAAGCTTAATATAAAGGTTGTTAGAATATGTTTTAGAATTTTATTTTAATGAAATTTTAGGGTAAAAGGACGAGATCTTATAAAAAAGAAAAAAATTGTAAAAAAAGGCAAAAAAAAAAGAAAAATCATGTTAAAATATTTAATAGAAAAGCAAATATTAGAGCAAAAAAAAATTTTTAAGCTACATATTTCGAATGTAAACTTTTTGATATTCTTAACTCGATACAGAAGTATATTAAGGTTTTTTTTTTTAATATTTGCATTTAAAATTTTCGCTAAACTCGTCTTTTTACGTAAAATTTCGTTAAAATACAATTACACCTTTATTTCGCAAAATAAATAAAAATAACTTTTTTTGATATTTGTCGACTTGGCATTTTAGCGTATTGTGCGTTAAAAAAATTTCTTTAAAAAAAATTATAAATGAATAGACGGGATTGTATTTAAATGAACAATAGTAAATAGATTTTCCTAAATTATATAAGTTTTTCTAAATACAATGCCTTTTTAATATAAAAGATAAAATAATTTCAAAGAAAAAAAATTTTAAATGATTATGTAGATATTTCGAAATAAACAAAAATTTATAATTTTTAAATTAATTGAATTTTGTTTGAATCAATTTAGATAACATCTTTACGTAAAGAAAAATTTTTTACAATTATTTAAAATTAATTTTTTTACAATTAATTTTTACAATTTAAGTTTCAGACGAGAAATTTTAATTTGTTTAAGAGATTTTTAGTCCTGATATCTTTCAATTATTCTTTTTTAATATTTTAGATTAAAATAAATGAAAAATTAAAAATAACAGATCCTTTGAAAACAACATCTTTCAAAGAGGTGAAAATTCAACACATGGTGTAAAGCACTAATTTTATCGAAGGCAAAATTTGTCTTGATACATTAACAATAACCACTTGATTTTTATATAACTATTGTTTTTTATGGAAAAACAAAACTCTGAACATTTTTTTTAGCCAAGTTTTATCTTTTCACTTTTTTAATGGATGTTGTTTTTAGTGGATTTACTAAAATATTGCTAGCGCTTTTCGGATTTTTAAATAAAGACTTTTTCTTTCTTGAAACATTTCATTGTTCATTTAGTAAAAAAGAATTGATCAACAATGGAACTTATTTTTCCGCATTATAAAAGCTATTCACCTAATTTTTAATTTAAAAAAATTATAGCCCTATGTTTTTAAATTTATTTTGAATAATTTTTAGAAGACTGTTTAATAATTTTAAGTTTAAAAAAATTATTTTTCTAAAAAGATAAATTTATTACAAAGCTTTTTTCAATAAAAGAGGATAATTTCAATAAATTTTCCAATTAAAGCTGACTGTTTTCTTCTCTTTTTATTTTCTTTGAAAAAATTTTAATTGTAATATTTAATAAATTTGTAAATTGAGTTACAAAAATTTTAACTATATGCTTTCAGCTCCAAATTTCTAAATTAAATCAAATTGGCACGTTCTGGTTCTAAAAATGCAAGACAAAATTGATAACAAGATTGGAAAATCTATCCACAAGCTTAAATTGAAAAAAAAAGCCAATCCAAAAAAATCAGTTTCAATTCAAACTAATTTAAAATATGCAGATATTTTTTAAAACCTCTTTTTTAAATATTTAAAAGCACAGTCTTAAATCAATCCAGCCAAAAAAATTACTAATAATCAAGAGTAAGAATTAGATTTTAATTGTATAAGAAACGCTAACCAAAAATCTCAATTTAGCATCACTAAAAGAGAGAAATAAGAGAGTCCTTTTTAGTTTTTTTTAAATACGCAAAATGTCTGATCGTAACAGAGGACGACCTAGAAGCAGGAGTAGAAGTGGGGACCGAAGATCATCACGAGGTGATGACCGCCGCAGCGGCGATTATAGACACGGCGAAAGGGGTGGATACGATCAAGGTAGAGATCCTCGTCAATCATTTGGCGGCAGAGATGATTCAAGCCGACCGCCTTACAGGTCAGGCGACAGATATGGAGGAGACAGAGAAAGAGACAGATCTAGCTACGGAGGCGATAGAAGCTATGGAGGAGACAGGGGTGGTCGAGGCGGATATGGGGGTGACAGGGGTGACAGGGGAGGCCGCGGAGGATATGGTGGTGACAGAGGAGGCTACGGAGATAGGGGCGGCTATGGAGGCCGTGGTGGTGGTCGAGGCGGGTATGGCGGCGACCGTGGCGGCCGCGGGGGAGGCTTTGGCGGCAGAGGTGGTCCTCCACCTCCACCAAGTAATAAAATTTTAAAAAAAATTTTTTTTTTTTTCTTTTATTTATTTTAACTAAAATTTAAAGGAACTGAGCCCGAAAACATTGAAATCTACACCAATTATTTTGAGTTGTGTAGACGACCTAACTGGACCCTGTACCAGTACCATGTAGACTTCGATCCGCCAATTGAGTCAAAGAAGCTTAGAATTGGCCTAATGAGACAGCATGATCATTTATTTTCCAATGTGAAAGCATTCGATGGAGCCAAATTGTACTCAATTGTAAAATTGGACAATGAAGTGACCGAGTTACAGAGTACAAAGCAGTTTGATCAAAAAACAGTCAACATTAAAGTGAGTCTGTCTGGTGCCAAAAGTCCACAGGACAAAGAATGTCTCACGCTTTTAAATGTGGTTCTCAAAAGGTGTCTTACCAAGTCAAAGTTTGTCGAATTCGGTCGCGAAAGAGCCTACTTTGACTTTGAAAACATGCATGAATTACCAAAATACCATTTAAAAGTTGCTTCTGGCTACAAAGCCAGCATTGATGTATTTCAATCAAGGCTGTTGCTGTGCACTGAAATAGCGCATAAGCTGATCAATTTCGACACTGTTTGGGACATAATGGAGCGACTGTATAGAGACTGCAGGCCCGATGAGTACAAAGACGCTTGCATGAACCAATTGGTAGGAACAACAGTGATGACCAGCTACAACAAGAAAACCTACCGGATCGATGACATCAATTGGGAGCAAACGCCAGAGAGCTCATTCCAGAAAAGGGACGGCTCTTCCATATCGTTTGGAGACTACTACTATGAGAACTACAAGATACGAATTAGGAATATGAGACAGCCACTTTTGGTTAGTTTGCCCAAAGAAAGAGATAAAAATCGAGCTAAAAATGCCAATGAGCCGGCGAGACCAATTTTGCTGGTGCCCGAGCTCTGCTTGTCAACTGGAACTGTCCTTTTGAAAAGATTTGAAAAAGACTTTGCCATGAAAAAGGACCTGGACGCCATCACCAAGCTCAATCCGCAGGTTCGCATCGACAGATTGAGAAAATTTTTAGACAAGATAACTAGACAGCCAGAAGCAAAACAGGACTTGGACAACTGGCAGATGGAGTTTTTGCCCGATGTTGTTAAGACATCGGCCACAGTCCAGGCCACAATATCAGTTCAGTTCAAAAACACCACATCGAGCAGCACTGAGAGAGGATGGAACAACGCGATGAGAGATGGCGTTCATCTTTCTTCGGTCCCGTTGCGCAATTGGGTCATACTTTTCATGCCTCGGGACGAGCCTAAAGCCAGCATGCTAATGAGTGAACTCCAGTCAGTGTCGGATCCTATGGGCTTCAGAATTGACCGGGCCCAGCTGGTCAGATTGCCGGATAGTGGCCGTGGATCCTCAGCTATCTTATTTGCCAATGGAATAAAAGATGTGGTTAAGTCATCAAATCCGCAGCTTGTTGTCTGTGTTTTGCCTAACACTGCCAAAGATGTTTATGACTCGATCAAACAAACGTGCTGCATTGAATTCGGTTTGCCAAGTCAATGTGTCACTTCCAATCTCATTAATATAAACAACATGAACAAAACAAAATCAGCCATAACTAAATTAGCCATTCAAATGAATTGTAAGCTTGGTGGCGAAATATGGGGAGTTACTATACCAGTAAGTCTTAAAAAGATTATTTTATTTTTTTATCATCTCATGACTTAGTTTAGTTCAAAACTTTTATTATTTTTATTTGTAAAATTTTAAAATATCCCTTTTTATTGAACTTAAATAGGTTTAAATTTTTTAATTGATTTGAATTTTTAAGGACAAAAAAATTTAATATTTTAAAATTTATAATTTGTTTAAGGAAAAAAATAAAATTATTTTAGTTTGAATGAATGTAAAAGTTATGAATTTGAATTATTTATTTGTTTATCTGTACCGAGCTAATGCTCCTTCAGAATATAAAAAAAATTTTAAAAAAAGTTAAATAAGATAAAATAAAAAAAGAAAAAAAAAGAAAAAAGATAATATGATGGGGTTAAAAAATTCATATCTTTAAAACACATATAAAAATAAAATTGATATTTATTGATTGAAAACTTTAATTCTTTTATTTAATTCAATAAACATTTTATTTGATTAAATTAATAAATTATAATGAAAATTCGCCTTTTTTTTTGATGATCAAAAATAAGAAAGTTCACTTTTTTTTAGTTCACCAATTAAGTTATCGCCAAAATATTTTTTTAAATTTTATATTTTTTTCTAATGCCAATTAAAGTTTAGCGTTTTTTAAATTTTTTTTTATCAAGGTAAAAAACGCCATGGTAATAGGAATGGATTATTACAGGGACTCGGCTAAAAAAAACATGTCAGTGGTCGCATTTATTGCTTCGCTGAATGGAACTCAAGAAAATAGACTTAATTGTACGAGGTATTTTTCACGGTGTCATTTACAACCAACGGACGATGAGTTCTGCAGTGGCTTAACAGTATTTATGAAAGGTATGCACAAAAATCAAATGCTGTTTAATATCTAAACATTGTTGGATATTTTTTGTTTTTTTTAGAGGCTCTGAATAAATACTTCGAGAGAAACAACACCTATCCGGACCGAATATTCATTTACCGTGATGGAGTAAGTGATGGTCAGTTCAAAAAGGTCCAAGAATTCGAGATACCCCAACTGAAGACAGCATTCGCCAGCATAAATGAAAATTATGATCCTAGATTGACATTTTTTGTTGTTAAAAAGAGAGGAAATGCAAGATTTTTTTTGAAAGATAACAGAAATGATTTTCAGAATCCTCCTATTGGTACTGTCATAGACACAGGTGTTACCAAGGACCCATTAGAATTTTATTTGATTTCTCAGTCGACTAATCAAGGCACAGTTAGTCCGACACATTTTCATATTTTAGAAGACAAAAGTGGCTTGACACCTGACAAACTTCAAATCATTACTTACAGATTCACTCATTTGTATTACAATTGGCCGGTAAGTTGAGAGTTAAATTTATTTTTTGGTAAATAAATTTTTCATTTTATTTTTTAAGGCTCAAATTAGGGTACCTGCTCCCTGTCATTATGCTAGCAAATTGGCTCATTTGGTTGGTGAATCATTACATCGTCCGCATGCTCCTGCGTTAGACGACAAACTTTTCTATCTATAAATAAACAAACCATAGTTGGTTATTTAAATTAACACTTATTATGGTTATTTAAATGCAATTTAAATTAAGTTTATAATGTATAAATTTCATTGTTAATTTCTTTTTTTTTTCCATTTTGAAATTTAACTCATAGTTGACTTTTTTTCTAACTCACAAAAACAATAAATTGAAAATATTAAATGAAATTATTATTTTGGAGGAAAAAAATTTACTAATAATTAATTAAAATTTTCGTGTTTGCACCGTTGTTAAATTCTTTATTAAATAAATAAAATTTTAATTCTAAATAATTTAATTTTTGAGTTGTTTTTAAATCACGAGTCTTTAGTCCAGTCATTGACTTAAAATTTTATTTTTTCAAGCTGTAAACTTGTGACTTAAAAATAAGTCAAAAGAAAATAACCGAATGACCTTTTTTACAAAAAAACTTGTAATAATTACAATTATTATAATTACTGTTGCAGAAATTTATTTTTTGTTAGCATGAATATTTTTTTAATAGAATAAGAAAAAGTGTTGTATCAAATGATAGAAAATTAATAAAATAAAACAAAACTCATAGAAATATATTTTAACAGAAAAAAAATTATAAAATTTTTTTAAAAGAAAGTGTAGAACAACTTTATGAAAAACTTTATAAAAAAACACACAATATTTGATTTAAATTTAATTGATTTAAAGGAATTTTTTGAAAAATTTTAAAATTTTATTATCAATAATATTAACCAAAAAATTAAAAAAACAAAAAATTTTACCCTAAACAAGAAATGATCGATCCAACCCAGCTAATTATCGACCTATAATTATAAATAGCTATTTAAGTAAACTAGATCGTGTTGTTTATATATACAAGGCCTTTGGCAAGGTATGGCCCAGTGGCTTGATTTATAAGTTAGTTCAAATTAAGATTCCCTTATACATGGTGAACCTAGTTAAATCCTTTTTGTCAAACCCAAAAATTTGCGTCTCAATAAATGATCATCTCTCAGATATGTATCCTATACTAGCTGGTGTTCTACAGGGAACAGTCATAAGCCCTGTTTTATTTAGCATATTTATTAATAACATTTCTCTAAGATCTGAACTAAATCATAGCCAGTCACTGGACAGGCGCCTTGGCAACTTTTTTTATTTTCAAAAAATCTGAGCATCTCCTTAATCAAATAAACTTAGAGTTGTTTAAAAGTCCCAAAAAAAAATCCAAGTCTGGACTTTTTTTTTAAATTTGCTAGATCAGGCTTCATATCAAAAAATTTACACACTCTTGGGTTTTCTAATGCAATAAATTTGCCATATATCAGAATTTTCTTGCAATTTTAGCATAAAAGTCTTCACAATTCTTCTTCAGTATTCAAAATTTTAAAGTCCGGACTTGGACTTGACTTGAGACTTGCGACTTTTAAACAACTCTGAATAAACTTACATCTAAAATCAATTGAAGCCTGGCTTTGTAAATGGAAAATGAAGGTGTCTGAAAATAAGTGCAACTTTATCTTCTTTTCCAGAAACTTCCGATCTAATCCAAATATTAAGTTAAAACTCTTTGATGAGAATATTCCTTATTCCAAAGAAATTAAGTTCCTTGGTTTCATTTTAGATGAGGATCTTACTTTTTAGCCCCATGTTGAAAACATTAAAAAGAAATGAAAAGTCTCTTTGAATTAAATGAAAAATACATTTCTAAAAGTCTAAACTATTCACTACCACTGATTAACAGATTGGTAGATGAATACAACCTAGGTTTTACCTCTAGATTTGTGATTACGACTCCCTTATGCGATTGCTTCTTAGATATTTATAATTTTTTCGATAAAAAAATTTAATATTCCTTACAATTATGCATTTCTTATGCGGCGGCCTAATTTTTAGACCGCCAAATTAAA
>QEOQ01000508.1:5844561-5859660 GCA_010279815.1 Brachionus plicatilis
CTTCTTTTCGAGTCACTTTTTTGGAGTGAAAAATTTTCGAATAAAGGAAAACTGAACTTTCATATATTTGAAGAAATAAGGTAATTCGATGATTTATCTGAACAAAATTTGGTAAAATTTTTTTTTACCAAAAATTGTACAATTTTACGTAAAATTAAGTAAGTGTAATAAACCTACTTATTCGGCACTAAGCGGTTTATACTTTAAATATTTAAAATAAATAAAAGAAATTCTTCTTAATAGATATTTTATTTAATTAAGTTTTTGGCCACTTCTAGCCTAAAGAGAGATACAATATATAAAGAAAAAGATAGGGAAAAAAAGAACAATAAATTATAATAAGTAATAATAAATAATAATAAAACATGTGCTTCAATTTCAACATGCTTTTATAAAACATGTGCTACAATTTCAACATGCTTTTATATAATAAACTAAACATGCATATGTAATATTCTAAATCAAAATAAACTGTTCTTTTATTGAGAAGATGATGTAGTCATTTAGAGAATAGTGTTGGATGCGGCCAAGACAAACCGGTCCATTACACGTTACATTACATTTTAACGGAATTTTGGTAATATTACTCATCGTGACCGACTTTTATTTACTTAAGATTACGTAAGCTTACTAAAAATTACGTAAAATTACGTAATTTAGCCCATTCTGCAACTTATATAAAAGCACTGTAGCTTTTAAATGGAATGAAATAAACTGGTTCTGCAAAATTTTACAACCTTTAATAAGTTTGTTTTACCTCAGGATAGAGCTTTACCTGCAAACTAGCGTGCAAACTTATGCATTTTGCACTCCATTTAGAATAATTTAAATAAGGTGAGCTAATACCAAGCTAATACAAAGCCCAAGTCCAGGCTTTTAAATTTTGAATACTGAAGAAGAAACTTATGCTAAAATTACAACAAAATTCTGATATATGGCAAATCTATTGCATTAGAAAACCCAAGAGTATATAAATTTTTTGATATGAAGGCTGATCTAGAAAATTTAAAAAAAAAATTCTGGACTTGGACTTTTTTTAAGACTTTTAAACAACTCTGGCTATTAATTTGCACAATTATTGCAGACTTAGGTTTCAAGGCATTAATTAGAGCATATGTTTGGTAGATGTTGGTCGGGTGGCCAAAAAATTTAATAAATTATAAATTTGTTCGTTTGCGTAATTAAATCTAGAGTCTTAGTCACATGCATACTTTTTATCACTTTTATGTGACTCATTTATTGATGTACTAGCTTAGTAATTTAAAATTTTAAAATATTATGAAAATTCAAATTTCAAAAACAAATGAAAAACCGAGTCGTGTCCAAAATTTACTCAACTGATCAATTCAAAAAAATAATATTTTTGATCACTAAAAATTTTAGCATGTTTCTCATTGAAAACAACCGTTATGAAAATTTAAATTAGGATCTTGTCCAAAATGTGATTAACCCGAAAATGAATTTTTCTTAAATTTTTTGCTAATTTTACATTGAATTACAATTTTTACTTACTAATTGAATTTTATAAAAGTTTCAATTTTACGTAAAGTTACCAAAAAACGTATGATAAGTTTAATTTTGCTTTTATATTACTTTTTAATTTATTTTAGATTTATTGTATTTTTACTTTTATTTTTATTTTATTTTAATTTTCTTGATCTTTTGTTTTTTTTAAATAAGAATGAGCTTTAGCTCGGCACAGATAAAACCAGAGTTGTTGTAGATAGAACCAAAGTCTAAGTCCGAAATTAAAAAATTTTAAATAATCTAAAATCCGGACTTAAATTTGGGACTTTTAAACAACTCTTGATAAAATAAATAAATAAAATGGATTGATATTTCAGGTATTGTTTTTAACTTTCTTTTTGTTAAATCTCTCACTCAACTAATAAAATTGATTTCAGACTTAAAGTTTATTCAAAGCCTAGTAGTGTAAAATTGCAGACTTTTTTACTGCATTAAGCAATTTTGCCTAAAATCAAGCACTTAACAGAACTAAATTACCTCTTTCAGAAAACAAGTTATTTAAACTTATCAGAATTGAAGAGATAAAATTGAAACGAACTTACCAAAAAAATTCCAGAAACGAAAAACTTTTTTTTTTAAAATTGTTTATGAGCATTAATCATAAGTTTTACTTGGTCTTTTTATTTTATAATTTTTAGCTAGACGAAGAATTCAAAATTTTTTGTTACCTCTTCAAACCAGGTTTTGCGAAGTTCAGTAGAAAAGAACAGAACCAAATGATTTAAAATTAAATTACCCTCAACTCATGACCACAACTCCTGGAATAATGTCAAAATTTGGGTTTTTTCTATATAGAACTAATACCATCGAAGCTATGTTATAAAATTTTTAATTTTTTTTTCAGAATAAATCTTGACTCCTGACTTTAAACTAAGAGTAAGAGCAAAAGTTTGCTTTTATTCTTGGAGTTATTTCGAATTTCTTCTGGAATAAACTGAAAAAATTTTGGAGTTAAATTCAAAATTAAAAAAAATTAAAAATCAACCTTTATTCTAATTTTTTTCTTTATTCTAACAGAAAAAATTTTACAAAAAATTCGATTTATTAGCCTAAAAACTGTATAAAAAACATTTATATTTATTTATTATTTTGCCTAATAATTTTGCCACTTGCACCATGTTTCATTCACAGAACAAATTTTTAATTTTTTAGGAAAAAAATTTAAATTTCTTATCATTTTTTTTCTGTTCTATTTAACTGAATTTCACTAAACTGTGTACTTGATAAGTAGATTTTTTAATCAAAATTCAGCGATGTCAATATAATATATATTCAGCGATGTTTAAAATTTTTTTTTAATTTGTCTAGGAACATCAAAAAGAGTCTTGAATTAGCTTTGTAAAGGATAAAAATTAACCTTATACATATTATTTGAAGTATTAAGCTTTTATTTAAAATTTTATTTTAATAAATTTTTTCCATTAATTTCATAAAAACTATTTTTTCTTTGTAAAATTTTCCTCCATTATTTTCTTGAATATCGACTTCCTTTAAAAAAAAATCAATTAATTAGGATTTAATTTACTTTTTGTTTAATTCGTAAATTTTGTCAGATCCAATCTGTCCTCAAATAAAAATCAACTGATACTTACTCTTTAGCTTTAGGTAAAGCTTTCTCAATATCGAAATCTCCCGAACTTAATTTTTCAATAGTCTCTTCAGCAAAAACTTCTTTTAAAGGTCTGATTGAAATTTTTTGCTTTTCCTCTTCGATTTTTTTTAACTTATTAACAGCCTCCCAAGGTTTTAGTCCAATCCATTCAGCTTCTTCAATGGGAATAACAAATTCCTTATATCTATTGTAAATAATTTCTTGCTTTTGCTGATCTTGCGGGTACAAATCGGTGTCCTTTTTAGCCAAACGTATCAGCATTTCCCTTTTCAATTGCATTCCGATATCAGATTTCAAGTCTACTTCATGAGTTTTCAAAATGTAATTATCAAAGCCCTTAGCTTCTTCAATTAACTCAAGAGTTCGCCTTGTACACGTCAAAGCGTAGTTCTGATCAAGTATTTCCGAATAGAAAATAAGTTTTAGAACTTTAGGCCTCCACAGTTTTGTTGTTCTAGATTTAAAAATATTTTTAATTTAAATAATTTTAAAAAAAAAGATTACAAATATTGGGGTCGTTTATATCCAGTTTGTTCAGGACGCTTGTAGCCAGCAACTACTCCTTCACCTCCCCAAATTCCCAATTTCGATTGTGTCGGATATAAAACTACTATCGGAGTATCCTGTATTCGCTTTCTTGGAAAATTGTCAAAATAATCACCGATAATTGTTTTTAGCTTACTTGACACCATGTTCATGATCAACTTCGTACAGTTTTTCCGATGGCTTATAATGTACAGGCTTTGGCAAAGTATTTAAAAAGTCGACTTGTCTTTTTTTGTAGTGCTCGGGAAGGCGATAAAAAATACCATTTGGATCACTCCATTTGGGCAAGTGCTTGCCTAAAGATTTTATTCGCTCAAATTTGGGTAAAAGCAACTTAGACATTGTAAATTTTTTTTTTTTTAAATAATAAAATATAATTTAAAATTTAATTTTAATAAAAGTATTTTCGATTTTTTAGTTTTATTTTAGCAAAATAAAATTTACTTTTATACTTAAAATCAAAAAATGATTTAATATTTCGTGTTTTATTAAAAGATCAAAAAAAAAAGCTTTAAATAATTTATTTTGATAAAAAACTTTCTAATTTAAGCCTAATTAATTTTAAAATTTTTAGTTTCTCATCACCATGTGGCTGCGTTTGGTCATTTTCTTTTATCTGTTCTGACTTTTTAGATTTTTGCTCATCGTTTTCCATTTGTTCATTCAATTTTGTTATCATTAAATCCAACTGTTTTTGACAGAATTCTCTTCGATCAGTTAATTTAATACCCATAAAATTGGTATAGAAATAAAAATTAGTAAATGGTAAATAAACAGGCTGTTTTAAATAGTTTCCATTCGAGTCAATTAATTTGTGTCCATCAATCAGAACTTCTCTCAGCAATTTATTTCTTTCTAGCATTTTATCATAAAATTCTATTGATCCAGTGCAGCAGTCTAAGCCCATTTGACAAGCTTGCACGTCAATCGTTTCTTCTATTATTTTTGAAAAAATAAACTTACAACCAAAAATCACAGAGAAAGCAAACAGGCCAGAGAGTACAAAAACTTTTCGTCTCTGAAAAAACTGCATCTTGTAAACCCTTGTTTTGATGTAGGAATACATATAAGCCCCGCTTAAGGAAATAAATTCAACAAGTCGGTCCAATATGGATTTGATGAAATTGTCCGTATTTGCTACTTCTCTTCCCAAGCCAAATAGTTTAGCATCATCACTTAAAACAAGAGATTCAAAAAATTTTTCCTGGCTTTCTACACTTAATTTTTGATTTATATCGTCAAGTGAAATTTTTTGACCAAGAAAATATTGGAAACCGTTTGCGGGAGTCAATTCGAATATGTCTGTTTTTGATTGAGCAAAATAGCTATAGGGGAGGCCAATGTGACTGCCCTGTCTCAATTTGTTGAAGCCAAAACTAACAAAATCGAGGGTATTTGAACGAAAAAACTCAAAATTTCGTTCACCTTCACTTAAACGATAGAGAAACTGAAATTTTTTTTTTAAGAAAAGATTAATTTAATTTTTAGTCATTATTGGAAATTCACCTTTGTGGCTTGTTTTTCATCTTTTAATGATATGCCTAGATAATTGTTCGACTTTGTTTTAAATTCAAAATTGTCTCGCACTAAATCACCTTTGTTAATTCGATACATCACCGTAATACCGGTATATCCTTTTTAAATATAAAAAAATTTGAATAAATTTTTATTATTAAATAACTAGTTAATTAAATAAAAATAATTTTTGATAGTCTATATTCAAATTAATTAATAATTAAGAAATTATTTTTTTACTCACTATTTGGGCTTCTTTTAAAAATTAATTTTCATTTTCTTTCAAAACATACATATATATGTAATTTTATTATTATGATTTTATCTATTAATTTTTGAAAACTGAATCTGAAAACTTAGTTTCATCTAATTTCTAAAATACATATTTTTCCATTATTTTACTAGAACCTTTTCTAAAATCATATAAATTTTGAAAATAAAGTTGAGAAAAAATACGATGAAATTTTCATCTTAACCTGGTAGATGTTAAAAATAATATTAACTAAAACGATTGGCTTTAATTTAAAATTAAATAAAATTTTTTACAAATATATTTCTTAGCTCTGAAAATTTTGGTAACCTTTTTTTATTCATCTAAATTATATCAAAATTTATTTAAAGAAAATTCTTAACACTTATAAAATTAACAAAAAATAGATAAAATTAGTTTTAAATTTTTGGTTCTTCTAGTTTTACAATGATGAGGATGATATGAGTCATATATAGTGACTCGACATTTTTGAGATGATTAAGTCAAAGAATCGGGTCAAGATTCAAGTAATATTCATAGAATTACTAGTCCGAATCTTAGACTGTTAGAATTCCAAGTTCAGGAAATCCAATAAAATATATTTTAATATCAAATTTTAATAGAAATATGTTTTATGAGCTAAAAAGTTTTTTTTCAATTTTTATTTTTATGATTTTATGAATTTTCACAATTAAATGAAAAAATTTCTCATATTTTCTGATCGATTGATTGAAAGTTAAATTTCTCTTATTTTAAGATTGAAAATGATTAAAAAAAATTTAAAATAAAAATTTCAACAGACTTCGAAAACGATTACTTGGAGTAATTGTTTGATCCAAGATCGAAAAGAAAATTCTTAGACTTATGTTGACAGTCCCAGATTTTAGTTTGATTATTTTTTTTTATATGACTATATTTAAAAGCATTTTTATGATTTTAGTATCTCCACATAATAATCGAAAAGAATTTTTATCAAGTCAAGAGTAAATGAACTTAAAACGGTGTTTGTATTATTTAAAAAAAAATTACCTGTGATCAGAACAGATGCAATCAACTGAGAATTTTCTCTTAAAAATCTACTCATTCTATCTGATTAATAAAAAAATAATTGTCAGTCTAAGCGAAAATGAAATTGGTTAATAACAACCACAAATATATTTAAAAAAAGCTTTCAATCCGAAAAAAAATATTTAAATTACTTAAATTTTATTTTTGATAAAATGCTAAAATTTTAATTAAAATTTCTAGTTTCTAATTATTGGTTCATTCTTAAGTCCAGTTCTAGTCGAATCTCTGTTTTTTAAACGCAGAACCACTGGTACACTTGTGCACGGTAGCATGCCCATATCGGTTACAAGGCAATTTATCAATTCAGGCGAACAAACATCATAAATTAAATTAAGCAAATTTAAATTTTCACCAATTTGAGAAGTAAATTCATCTTTTGCCAAAAATGGTTTTTCATTTTGCATTGCTTTATTTTCATTTTTCAATAAGTCCATGGGATTACCAAGCTCGTTTTTGACCAATGCATCTGTTTGAACCTTATCAGCGAATTTATAAGTTTCACAACAAGCTTTAAAAAATAAAGTAAAATTTTAATTCTTAAAACAAAAATTTATCGTTACCAATAACTGGTACATTAAATGCTTTGGCCACGAGAGCGATTTGAGAGGACCCTATCTGAGCCATTACGTAACCATTTGCCATTAAAGCATGTGCACCTAAAATAACTTTATTCACCCGATTCATGATGTATGAAATTCCATTGATTAAAATATATGAACAATCAATGTCATATTTGAGCAATTTTTCGAGACTTTTTTTGCCTCTGTATTTAGGTCTAGAGTCAACGACTATTACATGAATGTTTTGGAATCTTTGTTTGGCCTCTATTAGGATACGATTGACTAAATTCGAGTAGCCAAATATCAGTATGGTATCATTGTCAGAAATTTTTGACTGTGCATAAGATGTGCCAGATATAATGCTATTGACATCAGCTAAAATGTACTTGTTTATTGTCTCAGCTGCAAGAAGTATTTTTTCTTCGACAAATTTATCAATTTCTTCAACTAATAAATCTTTGGCCTTAATTCAAAATTTTAATTTTTTTTTTAATTTTCAATTTCAAGATCAAATTCTACTTCAGTTTCGGAAATGTTGACTGGAAGATGCAGGATAATGTGTTTCATTTCTTTAATAGCGTTTCCTTGGCTCACCGATAATGGTCTACATTGAGTTAGAAAGCTTAATTTAAAATTTGAGTAAAGCTTTGAATTTTATCTTAGATTTTTGAATTTTTACTTAATGTTTGGTTTTAATTTAGACTCAATGTATTCGGAAAGGGTTTTTGAAGAATTGCTAGGAAATTTAAGGTCTATTATAAATTGTTTGAGAGCATACAAAAATCCAATGCATCGAGAATTTGAGCACGAAATTAGATCATGTGCTGATTGAAGACCCAATTTTAAAAAGTTTGGATGAATGCTTGAATTTTCCAGAGAATTCCTTTCTGTTATTGAGTAGTCCCGTTTGTATTCCTCAAAGTGGTGAAACAGTTTTGGTTTAGTGTTAAAAGATTGACTTTCTGCTAAATCTTCTTTCCTATTCAATTTAAGTTTTACTGGTGCCGTTTCGAAGACAAGATCTTTGTTTTTAGACTCATTGCTTACATTATGGCTTGTTTTAGCATCGTCTTGTTTTAAGTTGGCACTGACTGGCTTTTCAGGTTGGGATGATTTTTTTGGCATTGTCGAAGCGACGGTCGTCGCTTTTTTTGCTCTTTGCTCTTCTTGTTTAACTCTGCGTTCACGTCTAAGGTCAGCCTTAGATTTTTGCTGCTCTAGAGTCAGAAGTTAGTATTTTATTTTTTTTAAATTGGAAGTTTACCTGTTTGGTTTTCCGATGTTTGAGATTGATTATTTTGGGAGCTCATTTTGGCTCAACTTTTGAATAAATTATTTAAAAAGAATTAAATTAAATCTAATTTTATAAAATTGGTTTAAATATTTAGAAATTTTTATTTGAAAGAAAGAAATCATAAATACAAAATTTAATTCTTCAAATGGGAAAATGTTTTCCTCTGCATTCTTAATAATGAGCAAATATTTTGAAATTATTGCTCCGATTTTGTTTGGTTTATTTTCTCTTATAAAATATTTTTCTAAATTACATTCGACTAATAATTACATGCGAGGCCAAAAAATACAGAGTTTTTTTTAATAATTTTTTTTTTTAATATTCAAGGCTAATCAACAGTTTGCAGATAACAAAGACTAAAGCAAAGAATAAAAAAAAACTTTTATTTAAAATCAAAGTTTTTCAAAACAACATTTTAAAAATTATTTTTGTTTTTTTTATTTGAGTTAATTTATTTTTTTAGAGAAAAGATGATTATTGAGATTAAAAATTATGTCTTTTTTAAATTTAAATTATTTTTTCTTTTAAAACATTTTTTCATATTCTTACTTTAAATTAAATTTATCCTTCTTATTTAAAGTTAAAGTCTGACCATCTGACTGACATCGAAAACATATTTAGTTAAAGTTCAATAAATGCAAAAAATAATTGTTGTAAATCATTTCCAAATAATGTAGGCAATCGACTCCAATCGATTGACAAATTTAATAAATTGATTAATTTTTTTATAGTCGACTAAAAAAAATTAATCGATTTAATAATCGACTAAAAAAAGTTAGTCGATTTAAAGTTAGTCGATTTTTGAATCGATAATTGATAATCGATTGCCAACACTATTTCCAAATCGATTAAAATTGTATCCTACATTTGAAAATTTTGAAAATTTTTTAAATATTTCTAAAATTATTTCTCTTCTAATTGAAACAAGAAAAATATATATTTACATGATAAATGGCTTGGGAATTTTCTTTTTTACAGAAAACATTTTTTTTGTATAAAAAACAACTTTGGACTTAAATACTAGTAAGTTTCTTCAATTTGTGGATACTTCTATTTGATGGAATACGATAAGTGTCAATAAATCAGCAAGGTAAAAATCTTGATCAAATTTTAAACATGCTAAAAATTTTTTTAATGCGTAATTGATTGCACTGCAGATTTTTTTAATTTTTTTTCTTCAAAAACCATATTATTTTATTTGAAAATTTATTATTTTAGATTAGCTTCGTGATATCTTGAAAAATTTTGGAAGAGTAAAAATTTTTCTTTATTTTATCAATAATGATAGAAAGTGTCAGATCATTTTGAAATTTTATTTTTTATTTTACTTTTTAAAATTTATGAATTTTTAGTCCAATATTGAACAAAAACGTAGGAATTCGCCAAATATTTTAAGTTTCTTTTTATACTTCAAATAAAGTTGAGAATCATTTCTTTTTTCATTAAAACTCCTTGCCCTAAATTTTTTTTGTCATAATTCCACTTTCTTTAATAAAAATCATATATCATTTTAGCTAGTTCCATTCAAATTATTATTAAATTTAAAAACTACAAAAATAAATAAAAAATTTTATTTTGTCGTTTATTTGTGAAATCAAAAAAAAATAATCTTTTTTGCCTTGGTAAACAATTAAGTCTGAAATAAAATTTTCGTAAATTTAATTTTTCAAGAATTAGAAAGGCAAAACTCAAGACTAGGCAAAAAATTTACAACAAATAATTATTTTTTGAAAAACGAATTTCAAAATTAACTCTAATAACAAAAAATGAATGCATATAACTAAGAATTATATAAATAGTGCTTACATCTAAAATTTTGATTAAAAATTAAAATACGTCAATCAAAGCAAGTGAAAAATGTCTGGAAGAGGTAAAGGTGGTAAAGGTCTTGGAAAAGGAGGTGCAAAGCGTCACAGAAAAGTTCTAAGAGACAACATTCAAGGCATTACAAAACCAGCTATTCGTCGTCTGGCTCGTAGAGGTGGTGTCAAACGTTTGTCTGGTCTAGTATATGAAGAAACTCGTGGTGTGCTTAAAGTTTTTTTGGAAAATGTCATTAGAGATGCAGTAACTTATACAGAACATGCCAAGCGTAAGACAGTTACAGCAATGGATGTTGTCTATGCTCTTAAAAGACAAGGAAGAACTCTATACGGTTTTGGCGGTTAATTTTATTAATTTCATTTATGTAAATTTTCTTAAAACTAAAATATGTTTGTATTTTTTGTATCATCAATTAATTTGTAATAAAAATTAGTCAATTAATTTTTTTAATCAACTTTTTTTAAAAAGTGATCATTTATCTTCAAACATTTAAAATTTATTTTTAATTTTTCTATTAAGTTTATTTTTGAGTTAATTCTTACAGAATCCGAAATTGAGTTTTAGTGTCTGTTCATAAAAATATTCAATTAAAAATATTGCTTTTTGTTTAAAATTTTAGTGAAAGACAATTTGAAATTTTAGTTTTTAACTTTATTCAGCAAAAGTAAGATTTTTTTTTGTTAATTTAGTAATTTAATTTTTCTACCTTTCAGGCTAATTTTTTCTGAATTTCATAGTTTTTAAAAAAAGTAAATTTAAACATTTGTACCGTTCACTTTTTGCTTTCTATTTTTTCTTTGTTTCTTTACTTTTTAAAAAAAATTTCAATTAATACTTTTTAAAAGCATGTAAGACGATTATTTTTACCTTTGGATGGATCATTTTCATTCTTGTTTTTCTTGTTTTTGTTTTTTTTCTCCTTTTTCTCTTGTCTATCCTTGAGCTCTTTTACTTTCTTATTAGCCTTGTTGTTTCGTCTTCTTGCTTTTTTGTCCTGAGGAACAGCTTTTACTGGATCAGAACTGTTGCGACCAGAAGCTAAATGAGTAATTTGGTCAAGAAGTTCTCTCTTAGACTTTCTTTGGAAAGAAAATTATACCTTGAACTCCTTTAGCTGTGCGATTATTGGAAGCAGCAAATCCAATGGCACATAGAGACACCAAAACAGCTAAGATCAATACTAATGAGAAAAGCTTCATTTTTGTTTTATTTTTTCGAACCAAATCATTTGAATATTTATACCATCTGAGTTTGCTTGTATGTCAAATTATAGCGTCTTTGTAATCAAATCTGAATGGTCGGTTTAGAATTACTTTAAATATTCTAATCATGTTGTATTTTCTAGACGAAAAAAATGATAAGTTATGGCGTACTAAACCATTTGTGCATGAATAAAGAAATGATAAAAAAGATATGAAATCTATCAAGTGCTATTATTATTTGAGTATTTTTTTTATTAATTTTATCTAGATTTAAGTGATTTGAAATAGATGGTTTTTATTAACAGCTTTTTTTTGAACGATATTTTACCTTATATTTCTATTAAAATGATTCTCATCTAATTTTTTTTTAATTTTAGTTTTTAAATGTTTTTTGCTTTTACATGTGTGCCTATCACTTTGAAAAAATTAGAATCTCGAATAATGCCACCCCTAAAGCCACTTAATTTTATTGACTTAAGAATAAAATCTTTCATAAAAATATTCAAAATATTGATAAAAATCAATTTTTCCATATAGAATTTACCAAACAAAAGCATTATATAAAAGTAAAAAAATAATCATCTTTTAAAATCATTTTAAAGTCTTTTCAAAGTCATGAAGAATTTTGGGTAAGGGTTAAGCAGAGTTTTTCGAAAGTTTTAAGTCAAGTTTTATATTAGGTTAGCAATAATTTTATCTTTTTTTTTTTTGTATTTTTTATTTTATTTTTGATCTACAAATTTAAGGCTTAATTTTTTTTCACTTTTTTTAAAACTATATAAATTAAAAAAATCATAGTTAAGTCAAATTAATTGATTTAACAATGACTTTGGAACTTTTGAGCAAATCTACCAAATCCTCACCTGAAATTCATTTTTTCCCTATTAAGTGAAAATCTTTTGAAAAATATAAGAAATCTTGTTTCGGTTTTGAGCAGTTTTCACATTTTTCGAATTTCTAAAGAATTATTTTGAAGATTACTTTAGGTAGAGTTTACTTTAAGCCCAAAAATGACAAATTATTATTAAATTTTCATGAAGATGATTATATTTTCTGGCACTTAATTAATATAAATGTTATAAAATGTATCTTAAAAAATTTTTAAATTCAATTGTTCGGATACCGAATTACGCCAACTTTTGATGATTCAGTAAGACCTGCAAAATTTATTTAAGTTCAAAGGTCTTAATAAAAAATTTGAGGGCTAAATAAACTTATTTTTATTAGACAAAATTCGTACAAACAAATTTTTATGCTCACTTTTTTTAATTTTAAACTTTTAGTTAGTTATTTTATTTTTATTAATATTCTAAAAATTCTTATTCTTTTTAATAATACTAATTAAAACCAAAATTTAAGATTTATTCTTTATGTTAAAAATTTTAAAAAAATAATAATTTAAAAATAGTTTGATAATAATAATTAAGGAAATCTTTTTTAATTTTTAAGATGAAAAAAATTCAAAATTCAATTCTAAAAAACTAAAATAAAAGCCTTTTGCACTATCATTGCAAGTCAGTTTAACTTTTGCGCTACATTAAATATGTAAAAATTCTGACCATATTTTTAGATTTCTCAGAATCGAAAGTAAGTAAATTTGTTTTGGAAAAAAAATAATCAGTCTTAATCAGGTTGTATTCTGGTTTTCAATCGCAATATCACAATTTTTCTTTATAAAAATTAAATTTTCTAGTAGACTATTTTATTATCTTTTTAAAAACATCATCAGCTTTTGGGTTTATCTGGAGAGCTATGAGAGAGTTTTTGGGTTTTTGATGTTGTTTTTTTTATACGAAATTTAAATGTGATGACAATTATTTTCAGATGAAAAATGTTGCGAATTTCAGGTTTTTAGAAGAAAAATATCAAAAAAGGTGATAGATAAGATATATTTAAATATTTTAGGTATCGGGAAAAAAAAGAAAAATTGTAAGGTTTAAATCACACAATGGAATTTATTGGAGGCCTTGAAATGAATAACATTGGAATGATTATCTTATTTTTTGCTTAAGATAAATAACATAAATTGAACTGCTCAGTTTTGAAAAACTTATCATTTTTTATGACACTACCATTTGTTATTTTTCATCGAAAACTTTTTTATCGATAAAGGGCAGTGTTTTTGTCAAAATAACCCATAGAATTTTTTTTCTATCAAATTCGAGTAATTTTCACTGAAAAATTAACATTGAAATTGATTTCTTAAAAAAATTTTCTTTTCATTTCAATGGTGAATTTTAAATATTGGTTTAGAGATCGAAAATACGGATTTTAGAAAAATACCAAGGTTAAGCTCCTTCAGATTAAAAAAAATTAAAAAAAATCAAACATAAAATTTCAAGTAAATTTTTTTAAAATAAAATTAAAATATACATATTTAGAAAGCAATATTCTACAGGCTTTTTTCTATTCAATATGAAAAAATTTTAACACCATAATTAATTTATTTTCATTATATAACACAATTCTAAATGTTTTTTTTGGGAGAATGGTATCAATTTTAGATGTTGATTATAATTAATTTTTATTTAGTATATTTTTTAGCTAGTCAATTTTTCTAAAGCGATCGACAAGGTCTCCCATCAGTTCCTAATCTATAAGCTTAGGGCTTATGGATTTGTGGGTCAAATTTTGGATTGGATAGCTGAGTTTCTCTCAAATAGAGAGCAAATAGTTGTTATGGGATAATCTGTTTCTGAGTGGTTGATTGTAACTAGTGGAGTTCCCCAGGGTTCGATCCTTGGTCCTCTGTTATTTATAGTTTTCATCGAATTTGAAGAACAAATGTGAAAATTATGCTGATGATACCAAGGTTTTATAGGCTATAACATCTATTGACGACAATCTCTCGCTTCAACGTGATCTTGATTTTAATTCTAGTTGGTCAATCACTTGATCATTATGTTAGATCTTAATGTTGGAAAATGTTTTGTAATGCACATCGGTCCAAGAGACCAGGGTTTCGATTACACTATTTTCAATAAACAGGGAACGTGTCTATTGAGTAAAACAAGTCTCGAAAAGGATTCTGGAATTTACGTACAATGTGATTTGAAATGGAGAAATCAGGTCAGGTACTGTGCAAATCGTGGAAATCGGATTTTGGGAATGATAGTCAAAACCTTTAAAAATCTTAATCTAAGCATTTTAAGATTGCTTTATGCGTCGCTTGTTAGACCGCATCTTGATTTAGCCGTTTGCTCATGGTGTCTGTATTTAAAAGTGGACATTTGCGAATTAGAGAAAGTTCAAAGAAGAGTAACGAAGAGTTTAAAGTCTATCAAAGATTTGGTTATCAGACCATATTGAAGCTAAAAAAGACTAGACGAATTGGAGGTGATTTAATACAGGTCTTTAAGATCTTGAATAAATATGAGACTATTGAATTGTGTAACCTAGAATTATCTAGAATTATCTGATTTCATTTTTTCAATCAGTTTTTTTCAAAGACAACCGTTCTCTTTTTATTAAAAAAAACACATTCATCATCATTTTTGAAAAAAAAAATTCACTTTAGGGTTGAACCGTTAATTGTTTTGTTTTGAATTTCTATATAAAAATTAATTGATTATTGAAAGTTTCTCTTTTATAATGATCTCTTTTTTTAAAATGCCAAGAACAAACTTTAAAAATAAACCTGCTACCAATAAAAATACACTGAAGAGTCACTCCTTATCCAGGAGCAATCTGGATTTAGGAAA